>LOJH01004069.1:2064-14938 GCA_001685095.1 Ellobius talpinus | reverse complement strand
CTTTCTTTCTTTCTTCTTCTTCCTCCTCCTTCTTATTCTCCTCTTCCTCCTTCCCCTCCTCCTCCTTCTCTCCTTCTCCTTCTCCTCCCTCTTCTCCAATCTCTGACCTGTTTTGCCTCTGCCAACATCTATTAGGTCCATTGAAAGAGAAACTTTTGAAACAGTACTAAGAACTTAAGGGCACCCCTCCATGCTCCATGATTCTTGGATGCAGGTGACTTGACTTTCCATTTGAAGGCGTCACCTTGCCTATGTGATAGACTATGTAGTCACTGGTCCACGAAGGCTCTTCAGCCTGATCACTTGGGGTTTTGTGTTGATGGACTGGGAGGAAATGCATGAGTCTGAATTTAAAAATGCCACAGAACAGCACAGGGGCAAGTCAGGATCATGGGATTGGGATTGAAACTGGACACAAGAGAGCGGGGAAAGAGAAACAATCCAGGTTCTCTCTATACTCATCTGGGGAGCAGGGCAAATGGATGTTAGGATGCTGCTTGTGAATCACTGAAAGTCTTCCTATCTTCATGTCCTCTACATTCCTGCCCGCAGGAGAGCCCCGGATTGAGTGGGTGTCACCACAATGGTAGAAGGGTCCAATCTTGTGACTATGTGTTAGCATATGCAGTACATTTTCCATCAGTTTAAGACCAGCCAGCGCTCTAAACTGTTACTCTGTGGAGAGAGGTAATAATTTTCTTGTTAGACTTCTCAAATACATCTTAAATACCTTTTAAGTGTACAATAAAGATTTAATTAAAAAGATAAAACTTGACTCTAAGAAAACCCTAAATGAAATAGGTGCAACTAATATACATTTTGCCTTTGTTCAGATGCCAAGTGCCACCAATTAGGTGACTTAACCAGCAATGGGAGTTTGTGGCTCACAGTGTTGTGAGCTGAGAGGAAAGACGGCCCTGGCTGCTTAGGCTTCTAGTGAGGGAAGACGGTCTCTACTTCTGAGATAGCACCTTCGCACCACCTAAGAACTGTATGTACTCATGGAAAGAGGGGCAAACAGATTCCCTTATCTCTTTGATAAGGGCACATCATATGACCTCATCAAAAAAAACACCATCAAAATGGAGCATCAGCTTCGGCTGTGAGTGCTGAGGAGAGAGGCAGGACTCAGACCAGTCTCTAAGTTTCCTATTCTGTCGATCTGAGGCAGTTCGTTATTCCAAGTGGATGTTCCATCTGTTAAGATTCATGGAAGGCTGTGGTTCCAGCCCTGCAAGGAAAACACTGGCCTATTGGCCAGTCACATTCATTTTAATGAAAATATGCAAACTTCTGTGTTATAGAAAATTCCACATTTTTTCTTCAACTTCTATCTGCAAAAATCTAAATTTTTCTTCCTGTTGATGTCTGGTGCTCAGAAATCCAATGTGATTCAGTAACTCAATGTGGTCTAACCAAATCAAGTGACATCTAACGGTTTCAAAGAACACAAGTGTTCATTTTTTTAAATCAGTAGAATCCTATTTCCTTCAAAAGGCAAATGAGTATGTGGAAATCTCTTTCCATCATCTCTTACTAAAAAAAGGCCTCTTTCTTAGAAAAAAAAGCGTCAATACACTGTGTGAACTTTTCATAGCGATGCAGATCAAGCACTGATCCTAAATTTACTCAGGCTTGTGTGGGACTCTGACAAGGCTATAGGGACAGCACATACTTCAATTTGACATTTGGTCCCTGGGGAGGAGGAAGGGAGATTGCAGAGACAGTGGAGATTGAACAAGGATGTCTATGGGGACAGCTGAGAGCACACTGCATGCAAAGCCAGGTAGCAAGACTGAATACAACTGAATACAGAACTTCTATCTGCAAAAATCTAAATTTTTCTTCCTGTTGATGTCTGGCGCTCAGAAATCCAATGTGATTCAGCAACTCAATGTCTAACCAAATCAAGTGACATCTAACAGTTTCAAAGAACACAAGTGTTCATTTTTTTTCTAAAAGCACTGTGAAGAGTTTTTTGCAACTAAATATAAGATACCTGTTGGGCTATAGTAGGAGAAAAAGCATCCAGAATGCCTGTGTGTGGGATATTAAACAACACAGAGAATAATCTTGGTGTTGTACTAGTTACTAGGAAGGATTAAACTTGAGAATTTCAATCAGAGTTCAGGGTGCAGGATCGAGTGCTTGCTGAGCACACGAGGCCTCTCCAGGACAACAAAAACAACATGTGATTAAATGTAGGATTGGTAGATTGCCTGTCCATAATGGCAGGAGAGTTTGTCATGGTCAAAGCCATCAGAGGCATCTTCCAGAAGATGGAAGGTTTGTTGCTGCCCTTAGAATAACCAGTAGAAGAAAAGATGGCATTTTCTTAATGGCGTGTTGGGGGCTTTCATTATTTGCAAGAGCAAGAATTTGTGGAAAAGGGCAGGTAAGAAAGAGTTAAGGTTATGCACCCATGTATCCTCAAGGAGGAGATTAAGTAACAGCCCAAAGTAGGTGATGTGGCTCATCCCAGCTTGGGAATAAGCATCTAGCTTTCCAGAACTTCAGAGTGACTCTTCGCAGGTATTGTAAGTACCCAGGATGTGTCTAGAATAGAAGCAGCAAGCTACGTCTTGTCTAGATACCATCTTGCTGGGTACCATATTCGCTTCTCTGTTCTGAGTGACCACTGCCCATGAGCAGCAGAAATGTGAATGGTTGCTCCAGAGTGCTGAGTCAGCTACTTCTAGATGCCATCCAGGCTGAAAAATGCCATGGACTCGTCTACAAGCTCAGATTCTTTGGCCACAGGCATGCATTTTGGTCCTTGGCTTAATTAGTTCTGAGACAATAGCCTAACTGTGCCAGAACGTATCCCTGGTCTTTCTAGCTCTAACTAGAAGTGTGTCTATTATTTCTGTACATCTGTGTCGGAAGGGTATGGTGTCTGTGTGGGTGTAGGCAGGCTCATCCACGCAGGAACTCAGAAATATCTTCCTCAACCATTTCTTCACCCTAGTTTTTTGAAGCACAATCTATCACTGAACTTAAGAGTTCGCCTTCTTGGCTAGATTGGCTGAACAGCCAGTCTCAAGGGTGGATCCACCTGTCTCTGTTCCTCAGTTCTGGGGTTACAGGTACATGTACTGTGCCTAACTTTTTATGGTGGTGCTGGATTTGAACTCAGGAGCTTATGGCTTGCACAGAAAGTACCTTGTCCACTGAGCAATCTCCCCAGACCCCAAATATTAACTCTTTGATGAGAGGAAAAGCAATCATGAAAGGAATTCAGTGTGGACCTAGAGTTCTCATCTAATAAATAGTTATAGTGACATGGGTTCCCGTGCTGGGAGTGATAAGTATGGTTAGCCACCCTGATAGAACTTACAAGAGGGAAGGGAAGGCAGGCAGATGGTTTGACTGTCAGCACAGCTTTTGACTTACATATAGCACTACTCAGAAACTGAACTTCGGAGGGCATGCTGTCACCGTTGAGTGTTAGTGCGGTGATCCAACCCTTCTGAGAAGATGCGCTCAAGCAATGAAACAGTCAACATAGGAAAAGAAAAGTACCCATTAGCTCCCTATGATACCGAAGCACAGGGTAAGGGCATGCATTTTCGGAAAGAAAGCCCTGAATTTGAAGTTCAAGTTTATTCTGGAAGATATGCGGTCTCCGTGGAGAACTTTTCTTCCCACCTGTCCAGATATGACAGCCTCCCGGAATGAATTAGTCTGTTTGTTTGCATAAATCCCAGCAGCTGTAACTACAGAACATACAGCAGCCCAGTTCCTTGTCTAGGTAGGATTCCCCTTTTCTCTGATTGGGAAGCAGTTGTTTTTGTTCAGGTTGGTGGCATGTGGCACACATCGAGCGCCAGCATCTCCCCGGTCAGTGTGAACCGGTGCTGTAATTCCACTCTAGGAAGCTGCACGGCTGTTCTCAGCTGAAGAGGAAAAGCCAGGGAAATGTGATTGAGCGTGGCAGCCCTCCGTGTTTGCTAAAATGCTAAATGAGGGGCCCGTGGCTCTCAGACCATATTCCATGGGAAGTGCTGAGAGCGCAAGCCGCAGCCCTTTCCCTTCATGCTTGGGCTGGCTGATTGCCAGAGCATTCAGGCCAGCAACTGAGGGATTGAAATGTAACCGGTGGCGATACATTTACACCACATGAGACCTGCCCTGCCTCGGAAGGCTCCAGTGGCCGTGGGAAGCAGCGGATCAGCACCAGCTGGGACAGCTAGACTCTGTTAAGGCGGGAGGATCTCATCGCAATGGTAAGGCTCTTGGGAGTTTTTCAGACCTCCTTTGCAAGCTGGGGTTGGATGATTAGTGGCTGTTGGTGACCATGGCTAACTGGTAGCCTGATAGGGAACAGTTGCTTGAGCTCTGGGACATAGTCAGGTCTCATCAGGGGGGAAAGGACACCTTTCACACCAGAGCCTGTTTTTTCTTAAATGACACCTTTCGTGCCAGGGATAAAGGGTAGCTGTGCCTTGCAATTAATAATAATTAATAAGGAGCACTTCCTGGCTTCTATGGGGGGAACTTCCATGTGACCTGGAATTTCAGCCCTGCCTAATACTGTGTTTGAGTATATCTTCCCCTCTGAAGTAGCTTTAATTTCCATGTGACTCTTCAAAGTAGAGTGGGTTGTCATTGCAATGTTTTCATGGAGGCGCCGACCCTCTGTACTAAGCCAGCTTTCCTTCCTGCCTCCTGAGTTGTCAGTGTTCTGTGAGCCTCACACTCTCCTGCAGACACTCCACAGAACTGGAGAAAACTTCTAAGTGTTTTGTTTTCCTTAAACTGTTGTATGCAGGCGACAGCAACAGGAGCCTCGAGGTCAAGGCATGCTCTGAGGAACTTTGAAGGAGTTAGTTCAATTCACTCCACACGCTGTCAGAGCAAAGTGCACCTTACCATAAACACAGGGTCTTAGAATTCACAGGGAAAGTGGCAAGAGACTATTTCATAGTCTCTGTGTCTTTGCAGCTCTTCCAAGGGCTTTCCTAGTTGTCGTTGACATGGGGGGAGGGGGGTGGAGACAACATGGAAGAAGAATTGGTATTAACAGTGAAGCCTTTAAGTGTTTTCTTTAAAGCATTAAGGGGTAAAGGATGTTGGTAATAGCAAGATTATATAACATTTAAAAGAAAACAAAAACTATAATTGCATAGAAGGGCTGCTTGAAATATACTTCTCTAACTGCACAGCTGATGTGTGGGAAATAATTACTGTTTATAATCCAGATGAATGAAGGGGCTGTTGGTGGAATGTGGCTTTTAGATGCATGTCTGTCTTGTCAACTATTCAGAAAAGAGGAACCTGAAGAGCGGACTTCCAGAGATACCTCACTTCCCTTGCTGTCCCCCGGATCGGTCCCTAGGTCACTCCTAAGTATGCAGATCCAAGAAATAAAACAATGACAAGGGTCAAGGTTCCTACTCTCTGTGGACATCGGCAGCCATTCACCCTTGAAAACATTCTAGCAGCTTTCTCTGGCCTGTTGAGACTAATATTCCATTTCTCCGCAGCCATCAGGGTAGGAAAACAAAGCAAAACAAAACAAAACCAAAATCACATAACCAGCATTCCCAATCTGAAGATGAAATGGGACTCCTGGTGCTTTGATGTGTGCTGCTTGAATTTTTGAAGCATAATGACTTTCCTTTCTTCTTTCCCCTGAGAACATTCCTTTGGGGATTACCAAGGGCCAGGCTGAACACAGAGAGTGCTCTGCCAACACACTGGGCATAGACACAGACATAAACACAAGGTCAGTCTGGTACAGTTCAGACGGAAGATAAGGAGGTCATCAGGGGCTGAGACTGAGGAACTGCGGTAGTAAACTTGCTGAACAAAGGAATGCAGGTCCCTAGTGACACCAGACTTAACCTTAGGAGTTGGGAGGAAGGTGTAATATGGAGTCTAGCTTCAGGATGATTGCATCTAGCTGTCCTCTGGGCATGTCAATTAATTGCTATTGAGAAGTTTGGAAAGAATACTCTAGTTATACTCAGTCGAAAGGTGCTTTTTGTTTACAGGGAAGACATCCTAAGCAGTAATCCCAGTTCTCAACTGCAAACTATGAGTTGGGGGTGAGGTAGTCTGTGATTGGAAGGGAAAATTAGTTCATCATGAAGTCCTTTTTATGAGGAAAGGAAACCAATCAGGCTTTTGCCCGGGTTTCTTACTTCCCAGAGAGAAGACACGGCTTGGAATGCTCTCCTTGACCTCATTACAACGGGGAACTTGTCCGGGCTTGCTGTGTGGTATAGCAAAAAACAGTCCTTCCAGGACTCTGGCCTCTGATTCCTTTTTAAAATTTGTTTTATTTAGAAAGGTAAAGGACATGTGGATAACTAAGTCCATCCTGCATGGTTGCAAACAATTTAGAGTTATTGCAAAGCAAAAGAAAATCGTGCTCTCAAACAGTATTTGACAAACATGAACTTAATAAATTTTATCTTCGTCTTTAAGTATTTATTTTAGAATTATTTATACTTGCATCAGTGGAAAGCATGGTGAAGGGCATTTTTTATGGACACACAGCTAGCTGTTCTTTTATTTTACATTCTGCATGTGTGTTCATATGGACTTGTTCACGTGTGTGTGCATGTGTAAGGAAACCAGAGGCTGATAACGTTTGGCCCTATTAATCTCTCTTCACCTTTTTGTTGCTGTTGAAACAGGGTCTCTTACTGAATCTAGAGCTCACTGATTGGCTAGACCGGCTGGCCAGTGAGCTCCACTTGGTCTCTCCTGCCTCAGCACTAGGAGTTCCAAATGCACATACTTGACATTCGCATGGGTCTGCATGCCTACACGGGGCTGTCACTTTATCAACTGAGCCACCTCCCCATGTTGAACCCCTCCTTG
This sequence comes from Ellobius talpinus, assembly GCA_001685095.1. Taxonomy (NCBI): domain Eukaryota; kingdom Metazoa; phylum Chordata; class Mammalia; order Rodentia; family Cricetidae; genus Ellobius; species Ellobius talpinus. Next base: position 8,107 of record LOJH01004069.1, on the reverse strand, counting down.
TCACACAGTCTTGCAAGCCTATAGGAGGAGAGCCGGGCAGGCATAGACAAGCCCTTGGCAATAAGTTACTGGGCCTTTTATGATCCAGCCTCAAAACTGGATCCAGCCTCTTTGACGTCTCTCCTTTGTTCCCAATGTCACCTGCTTGAGTTTCCTGTCGTTTGTGTATTACATTTGTCTGGCTTGGTTCATATAATGAAGTAGGTAAAACAAGTCAACTTTGTAAAGAAAGGATGTTTATTTAGCTCCAAATCTGGAGGTTCAATGACCCAGTGTTGGCATCAGCTCAGTCTGGTGTGGACTTCATGGTGAACGAAACCATAGTGCCGGCAGGGATTGTGAGAGTTCCAGGCCATGTCGCCCGGCAGGAAGGTTGAGACTTTATTAGCAGCCTCAGCTTTTAGAGTAAACTGTTCAATTGAGGTCTGAGGCAAGAGTCCTACAAGAACTGCCTTGATCCCCTAAGGCTCTCAGAGACCTAAAGCCTTTAATCCAGGTCTCAGTTCCTCACATGCAACCCTGAGAATCCAACACACAAAGCCTTTGGGGCCAACTGCATCCAATCTATCCAAACTGTCATCCAGTTATGATGGATGGGAGACATGAAAAGGAAGCCAAAGCAGGCTGTGATGGCAAAAAGACCTTTTCCTGCACTGGCCACTGATCAGACATGGAGCGCACAAAGAAGCAAAGATCTGCCTGTGCAGCAGGTAGCACAGGGGAAGTGAAGGAAGGAAGGAAGGACCCCTTGTAACCCATGCATTACTAGCCAGGGTTCCTGCTTTGGTCTCCTCGGGTTGTTACAACAAAATGCCTTTCACTGGCTTATACAAACAATATTAATTCATTTCTTACCCTTCCAGGGACCTCAAGCCCATGGTCACATCTCCTTTACCTTTAGTGTCTGGTGATGCTTCATAGATAATATATTCTGACTGAGTCCTCACAGGGGGAAAGAGACTAGCTTGTTCTTTGGGCTTCTTTATAAAGGCACTTATCTCGTTCATATGGCAAATCCCATAGGGCCTCATTGCCTCCCAAATGCTCACCTTAAGTTATTACTATACTGCAGATTGGGATTCAGCATAAAATGATTGGCCCAAAAAAGAACCATTCAGAGAACTGCAGCATCTTTTACACAGAAGGGTCTCCGTGTGATTAATTAACAAATTAAAGATATAAGTAAAGGAAGAAAATATGAGATATTTCTATGTATCATAAACTATATTACATTATCTATAGCTTTATCTATATATTGTATATATTATTTTGTATGTTGGACCATAGATAACAGGCAATAGAGTGTATATCATATAGTCATATATGTGTGTATGAATTATTTTCATACACACATATATTTCTCTGCTTTCTGTCATTGAGTACATTCATATATGCACAGACACACACACACACACACACACACACACTATGAAGACAGTCCTATAGCTTATTGCCAGAAGTCTAATGAAGTTTCTTGAAGGATTTGACATTTGCTTCAACAGTGTAGCATGTTCTGGGAGGACCCTGTAGGCGCCGAGTATGAAATGGCCTTTTGATTGTGTTTCCAATAACAGAATGTGGACCCAGAGGATCAGAAGAATGGAGGATACAGAGTGTTGTTCCCCTGTCCATAGGTTGTAGGTTTAGGGACTGATGTGTAGCTAGAAATTGATGGTGTCTGCAGTACTGTTTCCTAAGTGACTTGTAGCCACATGGGTGATGAAAGGAAAGATGTGAAGGACAGTGAGTGTGTGCAGAAGACCTCCTTGTCCCCAGCCCCCATCAAAGCACATATGGTAAAGGTATGCACGGTCTCAAGAGCACAGACAAGACACTGACTGCTGGCGAAGAGGGACTGAGCATGCTGTTTGGCTCTGAGTTTCTTCTTAAAGACTGTGGCAAGAGCATTGAAAAATTATAACACACATGCCAACCATATAATGGGAGCAAGGGTTTCTCTTATTTATGCTTTGTAGTATGGTGAGAAGGGCCCACTCATGAAGCTGAAAATAAACAAACGGGGCTTGATTCATATTTTCATCTGATGGAGCAGCTTCACAGACACTGATGATTCACTGTGGATGCTGCACTGGTCCTATCCGGTGAAGGAACAAAAAACCCTACATGAGTGTATTGGAGAAAATGCCATTGGCCTAGTTGACAGCTCTGACTCTTTTGCCTGATGCTGACTGTAAAATCAGTGTGACAGACACAAGTCTTAGAACCAAGACACGAGTTAGCTGATAGCTAGGTTAAATAGGCTTGAGACAATGAACGCTCTAGAAATGTTGGGAACATTTGTTCATGTCTTCATCCCTGACTGCCCCTGAAATGCCTTTCCCTAAAGGTGATCACAATGGTAGCACAGAGGCTTCCTTGGCTCTTTTAGGTTGAGCTCGCACTGCGAGCCCCTCTCCTTTCCTTTCTGTTTTCTTGTTTGAATATCCATTGATTGGCACCACAGGCTCCTGTTAGTGTTCATTGAACATCACCTTGTGAGCACCTAAATAGATGGACAATTTTCCCAATTACACCCTATTGCTGTACGTAAGTCTCCCAAGTTTTTATTCATTGATCATGGATAGTCTTTGCAAACCTGCTTATAAATTAACCATAATACCAGTGAAGAAAAACCAATCCTCATGTGTCCAGTCTAACACTGGGAGAATTGCCTATTTCAATTGTGTGCAAATGCATTAACAAATAATTAATTGCTTTTTAAGGTGCAGAAAATTAAATACTACACAAAAATTGGTTCTGCTGCATTTTGGGCTGTATATATTTCTTCTCCCTGCCCATCTTCTTAATTTGTTTGGCATGTTTATTTACTTAAGCAGACCCTTTTAGTAAAAATGATCTGTTAAGCTAGCATAAGAACAGGAGAACGTTCATAAATCATAAATGTGCAACACACGTTTCCTAAATGAACACACAGCTCAGAGAATACACAGCTGCTGGCTCCTGGAAGCCATGGTACAGTCTCTCACAGCCCTGGTTACAACCCTCAAGTTCAGGTCTACTTATATTTTGAGCTTTATATACCCCCCTTTTTATTTTACTTTTAAAAGTAAGCAAATGGTTTCATTGCTTAAAATTTCATTGGTGGTTGCTACAATTGCCTGCATGCATGCAGACAGAGGTAAGAAATGAGCTCACCACACTGATGACAGTGGTGAACTGGGGGGATGTCTTAGAATTGTCTTATTGTTTTCTCTTTTAAATGATTCTTCTTATAAGCATGATAAATATTAAACAAAGAAAAAAATCATGCAAACATTTTTTACAGGAACTGTGTAGCTTAGAGAAAGCCCTACAATCAACTGAGCCAGAATGCCTGTATATTCCCTGAAGGCCAAAGCCAGGTCGCTCTTGGGCCCCAGGGTATGGGTTCTGAGGCCATCAGCCAGTCGCTAGGTGGTCAGCAGGAAGGCCATTCCCTCTTGTCTTAGAATGAAACTCAAGGATAGCTTGTAAAAGTACCAGAGACTTTTAAATAGAAGAGATAAATTATAAATCGCAAGGACTAAAGTATGTCACAAGTTAATTTCTGCATTTCTTTATAAGAACTCAGAAATAATTCAATAGCCTTTTGAGGACTGTCATGTTGAGATATAATGGGTGTTTAGGCCTTGGCAGAGGCTCAGTTATACACAGTTGCCAGGATCCAGTGTCAGCCTCCTTGGACCTTGAGGGCTTTTCTCGCAGAGCTTACTATTACTCTTACCTTTGGTTGTTGCTATTGTTTAGTTTGGTTTTGGTTTCTTTAGCTAGGGTCTCAGTATGGAACATAGGCTGTCCAGGAACCTGTGAGCCTGCCTCAGCTTTCCCCACTGTTGGGATTATCAGAGTGAACTATCATGCCTAGTTTACTAGTGCTTTTAAATATGCCAAAGTAATATATACTCAAAAGCCAGGGAATGCAATTTTTGTTTTACTTAAGGTAGGAAAGAGAATGTAGCTCCAAATGGAAAGATAGCCTAATATGTAATAATAAAGCAAGAGAAGCTTAGCAAACCAAGTTAAATATATATATATATATATATGTTTGTGTGTGTGTAATATATTTTTTCCTGAATTGGAGAGATGGCTCTGTGGTTAAGAGTGCTTGCTGATTTTCCAGAAGACCCAAGTTCTGGTCCCAGAACTCTAGCCATATGACTCACAAACTGCCTGTAATTCCATCTCCAGGAGATCTAGCCTACACACACACACACACACACACACACACACACACACACACACGAGCTCCCTCAGAACTAGACTTTATTCTTATACATCTAAATGTGCACACATACAGTGCACACACATGTGCAAGTTTTGGTAGTGACCGTTAGTAAAGTTTCCATTTCTCCTAGACTGTATCCTACATTTTGCCTTATGTCACCCACTTTTAATTTATGCTCTTAGTGATGCTACCGTAAGACTCCATGGGTGGGGACCATGGCCCGTCTCAAAATCTTGATGACCACAGCCTGCTGAATGTTTAATATTATGCATATTAATTAGCCCTGAATTTTCTGCATATATTATCATCCGTTATTTCATTCTAATAAATGTAGTTTTCCATCATTTTAATGCACATAAATGTTTTTTTCTAAGTTTTCCTCTAAATCGTTTTTTGTTTTGTTTTTGTTTTTATTTGCTTGTTTGTTTGTTTTGTTTTGTAGGTTTTTCTAGACAGGGTTTCTGTGTCACAGCTCTGGGTGTCCTGGAACTAGCTCTTGTAGACCAGGCGGACCTTGAACTCACAGAGATCTGCCCACCTCTGCCTTCTGAGTGCTGGGCTTAAAGGTGTGTGCTACCATAGCCCCGTCTTGTTTTTGTTTTTTTGGTTTTGTTTGTTTGGGTTTTTTTTAATAATAATGCTGCATCTTTGAACATCCAAATCTCAGTAACTACCAAGCAGACCTGATAACTACTGACTCCACATGAAGGAGGCAAATGACCGGATTTAAAAGTGATAAACCAAGTTGGCGGCACCTGCTTGTCAACTCAGTACTTGAGAGATAGAGGCAAGAGGGGGAGGAGTGTAAGGCCTGGTTAGGCTGCATGAGGCCATCACAAACAAATAAGAAAACATTTTAAATAGACTGGTGGACAGAGCCACGGGAGGGGGCAGGGAGAGGAAGAGATGAGCATTTTTGAAGAGGATAGAGTTCTGTGTTTATTTTGTGAGGTGTGTTTAATCTGAACATAGAGAGGGGGCTAAGAGTCAAGAAAGGGAAACATACTTGGGTCCAGTAGCGTTTAACCTCAGATGCTTTATAAGCCCAAACCTCTGACTCTGAAGCTGAACTACCTTGAGTCTCTTATCCAGCTGTGCTCTTCCTTTGGTTTGTCCTGTTGGCCCAGATGTAACGGCTTTTACAAATGGCTTCTAGTCTGCCTTTGACTAGGGTGAGATTACAGTCAGCCTTGTGTAATTAATGCTCAGTCTCTAAGCATTGCACCCTGGGCAAGATGTTTTGGGAGTAGTGCTGAGGAGGGGTTCAGCCTGTCTACCCTTGGTGTGCACAGGTACCATTCCATCTTACCTGCTCTGGACAGTGTAGCTGACTGTCTCAAGTCATGGCCCACCAGTAGCCTGCTCTCAAGTTTCTAACTGCTGGGAAAACCAGCCCTTGCTCCCTAGAATGACTTAGAACCATACCACTGTCTAAAACAGGATGAATCATAAACCATACTTTTAAGGCTTGTCAACAAGCTACTTTATGTAAACAGAGCTTGTCCAGCCAATCTCAGATTGAGCTATATCCTGGGATTTGCTTGCCAGTATTGAGAACAGAAGGCCTATAAAGATCTTGTTTGAAACATCTCATATTTCTACTCATTATTCACAAAGGTATTTGAAGGATTGAAATTTAGAAAAAAGAAAATCACACAGTGCTGGCTCCAGCACTCAGTAGCTGTTAAGAATGTATAATGACATCAGTTTCCCAATCTGAACCCTGGCTTATGTAGAACTTAGGGCTACCCAAGGCTTCTGGTATCCTTTCCTCTCTCTCTCTCTCTCTCTCTCTCTCTCTCTCTCTCTCTCTCTCTC
>LOJH01004068.1:15051-37210 GCA_001685095.1 Ellobius talpinus | reverse complement strand
TATTAAACCAATGAAAGTAACACATAGACAGATGACCCTCCTCCATCACCTTTTTAATAAGTAAAAGATTTTTCTTTTATTATTTAATTTTTATTATCATGTGTATCGTGTGTGTGTGCATGTGTGTGTGTGAAGTATGTGCCCAAATGTATGCCTGTGTGTGTGGAGGCCAGGGTTTGGTATCAGACATCTTTCGGTGCTATCCACTTGTTAATGTTTTTTTTTTTTTTTGGAAACAAGATCTCTCATTGAACCTGGATCTCACACATTCAGTGAGACTAGCTGGTCTGCAAGCCTCCTCCCCGGCATTGGGATCCCAAGAGTATGCTGCCACTCTCAACTTTTATGGGGGTGCTGGGGAGCTGACCTTGAGTCTTCAAACTTGCGCAACAGGCACTCTAGCAAGTGTTCTTGTCCCCAGAACACTTCACTGTTTTTGATGAGATTTTTTTGAGGTGTCTCTAACAAAGTTATTAGTTCTAAGAATGAGTGCTCTCAAATTATGAGGCCCAGTCCATCATGCTGAGTGCCTGGCACAGTATCCAAAGGCAGGACTCGTTCAGAATGAGGTTCATTTTACGTGGCCATTGACATTTTTTTAGAAAGGACAGCAGGGAAGTCATTTTCTATTACACTTGTAAATGTAGTCTGGGAACACTGAACAATGGGGCACCCCAAAAATAAACAAAGTTTCAAAAACACATCTGAGCATCTCTTTTAGATCAAAGCACAAAGTGGTGTTTTTGCTGAACACGTCTTTTACATATCAGAGTTTTCGCGCCTTACTGATTCCTCTGGACCAGTCCAAAGTGCTACATTACATACCTGTGAGATCTCCCCTTCTCCTAAAAATGAACTAACAAAGTGAGAGGAGACATTAAAAAGACAGTTACTTCTCAGTGGCATCAACCCCTTGACAGCATCCCTTTTACTGCCTGGCTATCTCAGCCTTCACAGTGGAGCACATTAGTTTGTTAATTAGCCCTTTAATTAGCTTTGTCTACATGTGCAATTGCTCCCTCGTGACGGTAGTCATGGTGACAGCTGTTCTTTGACCACTGCTTCCACAGACAATAAAAGCTGCTATATAGGTACATACAACTGTCTTCTATTTCTGTCATAGTTTCATCAATAACAGGCATGCTTGCTTTTATATCACAATAGAACTGGCTAATTTGAAAATTATTTTTCTAAAACTTTAAGTTGCTGCGTCGGCCTGACTGACTCCGTTCGAGTAAGTCCCTCTATGGCTTTCGGAGGAAAGCTCACTGGGGCCCATTGTTTGCCATATTATTGACTTAACATTCATTAAGAGACTCATAAAAACTTACTTCCTGCATGTTCAGGGCATAGTGTTTAAGCTGTAAATATGGCAATATGGGTGTAAATATTGGCTTAAAACTCTTCTTTGAGTCATTTATTTCCTTTATCTTATTGACTCTCCATTGCCATTCTCGTCTGTTTGGCCTGGCCCTTTCCCAGTCTCCCGATGTGCTTTCTGAATTCCCAGTGGCCTTTTCACTGGGATGCTTCCCGTAAGAGTCAGGGGGCACCGAGCTAGGATCCGTTTTGTTCTCACTCTATTCCAGACACTCTGTAGTGGCTGACCGTGAGGACGGCCCTCCACTGGGCTAACCTTTGACTCTTGGCAGAGGATAGCCTTTTCACTAAGGGAATTCACTCTGCTTCATGGGTCTCCAGTGTTTGTAGAGATCACTGTGGAAACAAACATTCAGAGAGTCTTTGTAGACAAGTCCAGGAACAATCAAAGAAGGAGATCCCTACCTCTTAAAAAAAAAAAAAGCCAGGTTAGACTAAAGGGCTCTCTATTGCTGCACTTGTGAAAGCGACTGCTTTTCCCGAAACTTTTTTCTTTTTCTCTGAAACTGAGAAGAAAAGGAAAATACAAACGGAAAGTCAATTGAATCGGGACAGAAATTCATTTTTACAGCTGAATAAGCTTTGTCTCCGGTTGTTTTAAAAATGAAATAAATGGAAAAATATTTGCTGGAGAATAATAATACGCCCAGGTATTTGATGCTGTTGTAAGACTGGGCTCCGAGCAAAGTGGCTCCATGAGACCACCTGTGTTTCTTGGTTCGAGCCCAGCAAAGCTTCAGAATTTGTAGAGTTGGGTTCAGTCCAGCAACCTGGCCACATTCTTGGATCTCTTACTCAACATGAGGCACCAAGATCACTGGAAACTTGAACAAAAACATCAACAACTGGGAGAGCCAGCGAGCCTATGGTTTGACCCCGGCCGCACACCCTTACATCAATCTATTTCTAATCTTCTAGCAAATTAGTTCAAGGCAGGGGGCGGGGGGAACCTGAGGGTAAAGATGCGTGGTCCCCCAGAGGAGATGAAGAATTCAGTCACCCCAAAGCACATATTTAAATGCCTGCTCTTTATCTCTTTCCACTCGGCTACACGGATGCCGCTACTATAATTTGAAAAGCATCAAAGAGAAAAACAACATAACCCTTGTAGCATTCCATTATGGGCTCTAATAAAAGAAACACAGCCGTAAGTCACTTCAGAAGTGAACTAAGACATTGCTTCTCCAAAGCAGCCCTTTGAGGAAGCTTGTGCTCCAGCCCAGCCATCCAGAATACATCTTTCAGTGCAGTAGCTGAGAAAGGAAGGAGACAGTAGATCTATTTTTTGCTTCTCCTTTGGTGCATTACCAGATAATTTGTATATTTCTGAAGTAGTCATTTAGGATGGTTTTACTCAAGTCTCCACAAATTTAGCGACCAGAATCTAAAGAAGATGATAAAGTAGCTCAACTTTAACAGTTGGGAGAGTGTACCATATATATAGTCTAATGCCCTCATCTTAGAGCCCCATCTGCCAGAGTTCATGTAAGTGAGCCCTTCAGAAACAAAATGATACAGTAACATCCTGGCTCTCCACAGCGCATCATTTTATGAACACATGGAATTAAAAGTATCACTAAAGAAATTCCATGGTTTTCTGTTCTAGAAACACAGTCCCTAACAAAATGGAGTTTTACGGCAGGATTGTTCATATTTTTTAATTGACTAACTACCACTGTAAAGGTGAAGCTGTATGAAACCATATCTAAATTTTCTGGACCATAGGACTCTCATTTGAAAATATCATCAGTATGGCACAGTCTACAGTCCTTACTTTTTTTGATCAGAAGTGACTAATTGCAAATTGGCATCTATACAAAGGTTATTATCACAGCAATTATCCATCACCTCTGAATGTTATGCTTCACAGATGGATACATGGAAACAAAACAAAGCAGGCATGTAAAGCATGATCTCCTGCTCTTACGCATGCTCCAAATTTGGAGGTGGGGGGAGGAGTAATCTTTATGTGTAAGGCCCTGGTTGGACAGATCAAGAATCATCAAGATGTACACTGGTATTAGTCACCCCTGGCATTACTCATTGCTCTCAGTTAGTCACCTGCCCTTCTTATGAGATAACATGACATCTGAGTAATTAACAATGCGTGTATTTCTCTTCGGTATTTTATTTGCCACGTATATATCATTTATTTTTTCAGAAGATAAAATAAATATATCCTTAAATTTTTGTTTTAGATTCATTGATTTTACTCATTTATGTATATGAACATTTTGACAGCATGTATGTATGCGTGCCACCTGAGTGCTAGGTTCCGGCAGAGGTCAGAAGACGATGTTGGGTCCCTTGGACTGGAGTTATCGAGCATGGTAAGCCACTCTGTGGGTGCTGGGAATTAAACCCAGGCCCTCTGTGAGAACAATTGCTCTTAAGCACTGAACCAGCTCTCCAGCCCCAATACATTTTTTAAAAATATTTAAAAGCAGTAGGTCCAGTTAGAGCCCTATTCTCGAACTAGAATCGTTTGCAGAACTCTGTCCATGTGTATGGTTGGCCCATTTCATGTTTCTTTCTCCTTTGTCATTAGAACTCAGGCACCATCACGTAGAAAAGCAACAACAAAAATGAGAAAAACTGTTGCCAATGACAACTTCCTACTTCTTCTTTTCCCAAATTGAAAAAAGAGAAAAATGGCCTGGGGCAGCTGTATGTATATAGCAAAGGGTATAAAGCTAATTACATTCAAAGTAGAGTCACATTTTAATTCCGAATAAAAATACATTCTGTCTTTTTTGTAAGCAATTCTTCACCTGTCGTAGTGTTTCCATCCAGGTGAAGGTATGCTGTAATTTATTTCAGGTAAGGCTCTGAGAATCTTCCTCTCAGTTTTGCTGCAAAGAACATTATTGACCAGCTACTTCTACTGGTACTGTGTGAACCCTCCGTAGACGTGAGCAAAGGCCACACTCCTTGGGTGTCGCTGAGAGCCACGGGGCTTCCTTCGTAAGTGACTTTGGCTTGGACTCTATTGATCCTCCCTATGTTTTGTTAGGACTGCACCACTATGCCTCTTCATTCAAACTTGCCCCTTTCCTCTTCTTCACCGAGGTGAGACCTGCACTGTGGGCTAATGGGTCTCTCTCTCTCTCTCTCTCTCTCTCTCTCTCTCTACCTTCTCTCATTGGCACTTATCCCAGTACATCTCTTATATGACTGATGTAGTGTTGGTTATTGTTCTGAGGAAGATACCAGCTACTACTGACCAAATCCATATTATTGGAAACTTAGACCATTTAGAATATTTTACTTTGTACATTCAGTTTTCAATTAAGAATTTTTTAATGTGATCTTTTCTCATTTTACATATCTATCCCTGTTTCCACTCCGTCCCCTCCTCCTGCTTTTCCCACCTTCCTCACACCTCCCATCCACCCCTCGGAAAGGGTAAGACTTCCCATGGGGAGTCAACAAAGCCTGGCACTTCACTTCGGGCAAGACCTATGCCCCCCCTTATATCTAGGCTAAACAAGATATCCTTCATTCAGTTTTTAAGCAATTTCATTGCAATAAAATTTCCCATAAGATCTGATATGTGGAATTCAAGTTCAGGCACTGAATAAGCCAGATGTGGTAGAGCAGGTATAATTCCAGAACTCTGGAGGTAGAGGCGGGGGATCAGGAGTCCTTGGCCATCCTTGCTACAAGGATGAGATTCAAAGTGAGGTATATGTGACTCCCATCTCAAACCAAACAAAGAAGGGAATATGCATAGATATTTTGGAGCATTTTTATATAACTTGGAAACTGCATCTAAAAATTGCCCAATTTTTAGCACTTCTCTCTATTGAGTTGTTTGTACATTTTCTTGTTAATACTTTGTATGACTTTGTGTAACTCGTGTGTGTGTGTTTATGTAAATGTGTGGGTATGCATGCATGTTTGGCCATGTGCAGACACCAAAGATAGACATTGGTGCTTTCTTCTGTAACTTTTGCCTTCTTTTTTTGAGACAGGGTTTCTCACTGGATCTGGAACTCATTGTTTCTTTGAGGCTGGCTGGCCAATGAGCTCTAGGATCCTGTGTCCCCCCATCTCCAGATCTGGGGTTACAGACGCACTGCCCTGCCATGCCCAGCTTGTCACTTATGTGCTTAAGATCACAACTCAGGCCCTTATGCTTGCAGGGAAGGAACTTTACTGAGTGACCCATCTCCCCAGCCCCATTCTAGGTGAATTTTTAAGTGTGTTTTCACCTATTAAGGGCCATAAACAATGAAATAATTTTAAATTTCACCAATTGTTAACATAATCATAAATCCTCAGAAACTAAATCCTTCATCCTGTCATAAACTTTAAAGCTCTCCTATATTCATAGACAGGCAGAGTTCAGAACAGATAGTGCAGAGATGATTGCATTGAAACAGCAGAACAGAATAACATGTCTTCTGTCTTTGGGATGGATGTCTACGGAGCCAATTCTACAGAGGAGCAGCTCACACTGCTGCTAACAGTTGGCCAACCGCTCACAGAATCTGGCTAGTGATAGCAGAGGAATTTTGTGTGGGCTTGTGCCTTCATCTGCTTTCCAAAATAACCCCAACCATGTGCATGAGGCATGCTCTGTTTCTGCTCATTAGGAGACCAGACTGAAGCAAACGTGCTCATTGACTTCGCGAGCTGGGCCCTCAAGGGATGAGTCATCCATTTCAGGATGCTTCACCAAGTGTGGAAATGGAAGACCCACACATGTTCCCTGAGTTGCCTGTTTTAATTTACAGCTTAGGAAAACATAATATTTTATTGGCTTACACTAAATCAGGCACCGAAAACAATTAGCTACTTGGGGAGCGGGAGGGAATGAGTGTTTGATAGCTCGGCTCTAATTTATTTTTATTGATTCTGCAACCCTTAGGGTCAAGGAGACAATTTTGCCAACTTTAAATAAAGTTGCCTTGGTAAGAGCTATCTTATAGAATTCTCTTCTTTCTATACTGATTCTCAAGTGAAAGACGAGCTTGCAAGTGTACACTTGATGTAAATCACTTGGAATTTGTGCCATTTTCCCAAACAATGTTTATTTTCTGTTCATTTTTACAGGCAAGGGGTGGTTAACTAGTGTATTTTCACGTTAAAATGAAAACCCAACTAAGCCCATGATGGACTAGACAAGAGCTTCAAGGACTTACAAAGAAGGCTTGCTTCCCTCCCCCCCACACACACCCTTAGGGGCTCCCTGGTTAGGGCAAAGCAGAAATGAAAATGCCTGCAAACCATTTAGGTCCACTTAAAAGCTCCAAAGTATCAACTGACTTTTAAGGGGCACTAATAGAGAGAGCTCCACAATTGCAATTCTGACTTGAGCAAAACAAAGGAAATGGAGCCCTGTGCGTGTTGGGAGGATCAAGGAAGGAGGCAGACTTGGAGAAGATTACAGATTAATTTTCCCAGAAAGTGCAGGCTATTTTATCTCCTTCTGTATCTCTTTGAAGCAATAATCTATGAGATTAGTGTGCTAATATCTTTACGACAAAGTCTTCCCTTATAACTAAAACTCGTAATCCATTAGCCATAAAGCAGTGGGGTGTGTGTTTGTCTGTGTACGTGTGGCTGGGAGTGTGTGCCTATGTGTGAGAGTGTGCATGTGTGAGTGTATGTGTGTGTATATGTCTGAATGTGTGTTCATTTTAATCATGTAGAAAACATTAGAGCTAACAAGTTTCTCTTTAGCATTAATCAAAGCATCCCTACTGCATCAAATAAAATCAGTCTGTGAAGTGTCACAAAGAATGTGCAAACATTGATTTTTACATGATAAACTAAAGCATTTATACTGAGTTTTGGGAACCAAAACTCAAAGAATTTGAAAGATTGTTTTCTCTATTTAAAAGCATAATCATGAAACATGTTTGCTTTTATTGATATTCACAAAGTTGGCCCACTGAGGATGAATGCATGCCTCAGCTACGCAGTTAGCCCATGAGTCTGGATTGGATGCACTAAAGTATAACACTGATGGTTTGAATGGACAAAATTAAATATACTTATTCCAAAACTGGGTTCATTTTACAAGAAGAAAAAATTTCTGTTGTGGTGGCATCTGAAAACCTGTATATGTGTTGATCCCCAGAACTTCTGTGTATGAATATGTATCCACTGTGTTATGGTGGATGGATAATTTGGGTAATCAACTGACCTTAAAAATAAAATCATCCTGGATTATGTGGATGCTCCCCAAAGATTAACAGGGGTTCCTTTTGTGGTAGATATATGTATATGTATATGGTGTGTGTGCATGTATGTTCCCGTGTGTTAATGAAGATGTGTAGGCGTACATGTGTATGGCATACACAAATATGGAGGCCTGAGATTGACAGCAAGTGTCTTCCTCCATTGCTCTCTACTGTATATATTGAGTTCTCTCATTGCTTTGACTAGTTTAGCTATCCAGCATGGTCTGGGGGTTCTATGCAGTCCTTAAATGACGAGCAAGTAGAAGAATTAGATCGAGGTGGAAGGCATTTTGAGACTTACCTGGCAATTGCTTCCAGTGAACATGAAAAGGGCCAATGAGCCAAAGAAAGTCTGGGGAGTAAAATGCATGTTCCCACCCCCGCCGTGGCCAATCCTTCAGAATATAAGGCAACCCTGGCTACACACTGGTTTTAGCATTCTCCCACCCTCTCCCAACCCATCATTCCTTCAGAATGTAACACAGCCATGGCTACATGCTGGTTTTAGCCCAGGGAAAGCCATTTCAAGCTTCTACCTTCCCAGTTAAGAGTTCATGTTGTTTCCGGCCACTAAATTCAGAGGAAGCTTTTGCAAAAGCGATAAGAAGACAGTTTAATGAGTCCTGTGACTTGAAGTGTTCAAAAATGAACACATATGTATATATCTTTGTATTTTATGTTGTACATTTGTGTACACATGTACTGTATTAATATGTGTGTGTTTCTACTTACTGAGTGCTAAGCTGTTTTTCAAATTATGAACACAGACTAAATTTTAAATTCAATTAAAGTTTTTATAGACAATTTTTAGGTGATTCTCACATAAAATGATTATGAAGAACTGCTCAGCAAATTTTAAATCTTTCAAAGTAACTTATTTATCTCATTTTGAAAATATTTATTGCCTGGCATGGTGGTGCACACCTTTAATCCTAGCATCTGGGAGGCAGAGGCAGGAGAATCTCTGTGAGTCTGAGACCAGCCTGGGCTACAGAGTGAGTTCCAGGACAGTCAGTGCTCCATAGTGAGACCCACCCCCCGCCCCATGTGTGTGTGTGTGTGTGTGTGTGTGTGTGTGTGTGTGTGTGTGTATGAGTGTTGATGCACATGTTCTATGGCAGGTTCACAAGTTTGGCAGGGTCTTTCTTGTTTCTGTCACTGTACTGTGCACCCCAGGCTGGCTGGACCCTGGGACTCCAGCCGATTTTGCTCTACGGGCTGGAGTGCTGGATTTGCAGATGCTCATCACCACATCCAGCTGCATGCACGGGCCCCAGGAGCTGGACAGGTCTTTGGGCTGGTGCTTGTGCCTGCTGAACCTTCTTCCTGGCACATTCCCCTCAGTTTTGAAGGGAATTACATGGCTAAAGACTTGTCTCTGGAGACATAATGGCTGCTGGTGGCTGGCTGTCCTAGAATTACAGTTCTAGAGGAGAGTGGGCTGTGTTCCTCCTGATTCAGCCACTCTAGGACTATAAAGATGGATGCCTACTCTAGCACACCTGGACTATTTGCTCATGTGTTAAGAACTAATAGCTGAAGTACCTGGCTTATAGGATAGCTATCAAGATTAAGCAGGACTAGTAACACTCAGGAAGGAGTGTGTATTACACTTTTATTTGAATCTAGGCAAATAACTAATATCTTCTTTAAAAATAGTAACTTCATTACGTTGTTTGAACAGGTCTCTATTTTGAATGAATAAAGAGTTTCAGCATGTAGGTTAAAAGGCTAATGCCCTTCTGGCCTACATACTGACTTTTTATGAAGGCTGCCACTGTGTCTTATAAAAATTGTTGCTCAACAGCTTCTAGTTTTTTATTCATTTACTCCAAAATTCTTAGTAAAAATGTGACTCATTGCATTATGGTTGGGTCAGAAGAAGTCCAAGTTTCTCAAAATTACAAAAGATAATGAAAAGCAGTGTTAAAATCTCAAGTCCCAACGATTTCGAGAAATTTACAAAGGGAATGTGGGTCATTTTTCTTAATTGTTCTGAGATTCCTAACCAAACTCCAGAGGTAATTTTTTTCAAATTCTCTAGTTCTTCTACTGTGATAGTAATGTCTTAAATTCTGCTGAATAACTTGCATTCCCTGGGAAGCTCATTGAACTGGTAAATTTCTGCTTAGTTATACCTACATATTTTGTATAGTTTGAGAAAGGCACACATATGCACACACACACGACACACAGTAAAACTAGATAATATAAAATACCAGTTTTCTTCTTTCTAATGCAGTACTGAATGACTTGATTTGAGCTTGTAGTCAAAATGCTATAGCCTCAGCTTGTGATAGCTTACACCTGAAAGAGGTACCCAGCTTGCTGGCATTACAACATTATGCCATTTACAAAGTCTATGCTTCGGGACAGACAGACACACACACACACACACACACACACACACACACGACAGAGCTTTTTCAGAATTTATGGTTTTGTGTTGGGCCACATTCCGCATCCGTAGCTGTCTTGGGCAGTATGTGGACCACAGGGTCAGCACCCTGGGTCACAAAGGGTGGATAATCAGGCCCTGCAGAGTCCATCAGTGCAACACATCCTACAGTCTCTCTTCTGCCAAATCTCAAGAAAGCGATCGAAGGAATGCGGGTCTCTGGAAGTGAAACAGCTGGAAACAAAACAGGGGAGCACATATGGAGACTTTGCTCCTCTTTTCTCCAGAGGTGTAGAACTCTAAGGCTACAGTGACCAGTGTGTCTGTCATAGAATCGATGCTTTGTTCCTTACACGAGCAGACACCTCCTCATGACCTGACAAGAACAGTGCAGGGAAGGCCATGTCATCCTCCTGTCCCATTGTACAGATGAAGGTGGACGCTCGAGCTGGTTAATAAACTTATTCAAGGTTCCCACCTGTCATTTAGCAGAACCAAGCTCCAAACCTTCGCTATTGTTTTCTGAAACTATTGCTCTCTCCACCGTCACTCCCAGACTTCCGGCTAGCAGGTTACGCTCCCAAACTGCACCTGTGTGGTAAGCTCCCAAAAATGTTTGTCAAGCTGACGAAGACACATGAGTAGAAAATATAAGGAAAAAGAATACTCACACTTGATGCAACTATTGGAGGAGGGAAATGGTGCATCTGTAAAACATGTGTACTTAAATGGGGACTTTGTACCTGCTGAGGTTATACATTGGGTTCATAGAGAGAGGAAGGAAAATCTAATTATACTAGCTGCTAGGAGTTGACAAAGACTATTTTAAAGAAAAATTCCCCTGAGGACATAATGGAAGCCATAGGAGCAATATTGCAGTCTCACTGGGATGACTGTTAATAGTCAGGACATCTCCATGTTTCGATTCAGTGACGTCGCACTGTAGGATCCATGGGACTCCTAATTAACTCGAAGCTGTAGAATGCAAGATTGGCACAGTTACTGAATTCCATAAAAGCAACATGTTTGTTCCAGCATCTTAAATGATATTAACAATGGACAGTGATTCTTATCTCTGTGGATATTAGTTACTAATAATGTTGACTATTCGTGTAAGTGATAAATGTTTAAATCTTACAGTTCTACGTTAACTAGAAGCTACCCATCCATTCTATCCTGTAACGCTGAGCTGCACAGGTTAATTATATATCTTACATTATTTCCTTGCTGCCACTGTTGCCTGTCTTTAATTGAGTCTTCTTTTGTTTGACAGAGGTCCCTCAATCCTGCTTGATTTCCCTCTTGAATTAGTTAAGCTAACTACTAAATCTGAGTTAACAATTCTGTTATGGCTCATATGAGACCATCTGTGTGTTGCCATATTCATCAAATAGAACCCAGATAAAGTTTCACCAAGGATGTGATGTAGAAATGGCTACTGTTCCAGAGGGCCAAGGTTCACTTCCCAGTACCCATACAGCAGCCCTTTAGCTGTCTGTAACTCTGGTTTGAGGGGCTCAAACGTCCTCTTCTAGCCTCCCTGGGCAGGCATGCCCATGACACACAGGCATGCGTGCAGACAAGACAGTCATGCACACAGAATGGAAAATGAAAATGCAAACAAACAAGAACAATGTGGCTTCTCATTTCCCTCTCCAATAACCTGCCTTGCCTATTGTGTGTCTTCTTTCTCTTCTATTGCCTCTGTCTCCAGATCACTCCGCTCATTGTTACCTCTCTCGTCATTGCTGCCACCAACGCCACAACTCTCAGCAGCACCACCAAGGACTGCTGAGGTTTGTGAGACTTGAGTATCACCTGCAGGGAAGACTGAGCCCTTCTAGAGCAAACAGTGTCCTTGTCTTCCAGGAGTGGAACCATCTACAGACTCTGTGTGCGTTTCTGCTCTTTACTTTCCCTCCAGTGATGCTCTCCTATCTGCTCTCCCCTTTCTGTGGCTTGCTCCCACCTCCTTACATTTGCTTTGGCTGTTCTTTCCTGAGGACACCATCCCTTCCAAAGCCACAAAATCCAGAGGCAGCATTGAGCTCTCCAAAAAGCTTTTCCCGAATCCGAACCCTTCTGAAACTTCAGTGACTTTGTCCTAACCCCTTTAATCTGCCTGCCCTTTAAGTGGATTATCACTAGCTGCTCTTTATTCTAATAGTTTATATATTCGTCACAGGAAAAGTTAACAAATCTTCCTTGATGGAATGAATGAACAAGCGAATGTATAGTGATCACAATCTTGAAAGATTCCTGCCTTTGTCTTCCACTGGAAAGGAAACATGGTATCAATGTGCCTATTAACAGCCTCCCAGATCTTTTCCCAGTAAATCTTACAAAATAGACTCTCACTATAAACCTTCCATACAAGGTGTTAAGAATAAGAGAGTGTTCAGTGCTTAGTTCTAACCAGTATATCAACATCCCCACCTGTAAGGCTCAGGGAACATCACAAAACAGGGAGAATGGAGAATATAAGAGCAAGATGATAGAATTGCTTTGGAATACTACCTTCCACACGTGACATGGCTGTTGCAATCATGAACTCAAAGCCGCTGTGGTTGCCTGCGCTAAACTGGGCCTGTCAACAGTTAGTGATGGATTTGGAGAGGGGCTTATTCATCCTTGGGGAAATGTTGGTCATTAGTGGATGCTAGGGGATGGAGTATATTGTCTTTGGTTGTGTCCTATTGATGAGCCTGCAGGTTCCAGCGGATAGTTACATGCCCTGCTTAAACTCAATGCGTCACAAAGCAAAACAAAAGGACAATGGCTATAGAAAAAGGACTTATAGGGAGAGGAGGGCTGGTGGAGGTGGGAGAAGATAACAGATGGTGGGGGAGTGGTGCCATCAGAATACATGCACTCATTTACATACAATTACAAAACAGTCAAAAATGAACAACCACAAACAAGCCATCAACAGTATTCTGAAATAACTGTAGAAAACAAATACTATTAAAAGTGTGGAGTATGACAATACATTTAGCATCAAGACTAAAGAACAGGTCACTGTTTGCTAAACTAGCCTGACTGCTCTGAATTCACTTCTGAACCAAGCTAGGAAAAACTAGTGTTCCCACCACCCTGGAGCAAAGATTAAAAAGTACTGGTTGGAGCTGATGAGGTGGCTTTGTGGGTAAAGTCACATGTCACAAAACCTGGAACCAATGTAAGGGTAGAAGGAGAGAACCAGCTCCATAGAGTTGCCCTCTGCCCTCCACATGCTATGACACATGCTTTGCCATACACTCTGTAAACATACAAATACATACACACAATAATAATAGTAATAATGAAAAATTAAAAATAAGCCTTGGTTTTTGGCTTGATGACTCTATCAAGTGATTTGAGAGGTCAGTACAAGAATGTTTTTCTCCATTGTTCTCTTGTGATCCCTAGGCCTCCCCAGGATCTAAAGTCTGAGCAGGTAGTGGAACAGAAATTGTCGGCCCTCTTGGTATAGTTAGCAACCACACAGGTCAGTTGTTAATAGTCCTGTTGCCTTAATCATGTTAGTCAGTTGTCTTAGATTATTTTATTCTCTTATTTAGATAGATAAACATTAAAGTAAGACATAATAAATCCCTGTGTGTATAAAGCTATGAAACCAAAAATGAAAATAAATTCAAATTTTTAAAAGAAATAAAAACATTAGAATTTAAAATCCTGGTAAAGATATAAGAGGTATTCCGTAGGTCATATTTTGCTATCACAATCTGTGATGCAGAATTTGGACCCTGTGTGTCCTCTTCCTAGATCTTTTTTTCATCATTGCACACACCTTTCTTTTGTGTTGCTTCTTACATTTTTATTTCGTTTATTCTCTTGTTTGAGACAAAGGCCTCTATGCTGTGTAGACTGGCCTCAAACACCCCGTTCTCCTGCTTCATCCTGACCAAGCATTAAGATCATAGACGTGTACTCATGCCCTACTTGCTGTAAGGAATGGTGTTCGCATGTTTTTGGTTATTTATCTGCTCATCTCTATCCTCCTAATGCCTAATCATTTACTTCTTCAAAGGCTGTGGGACAGTCAGTTCTGCACTTTCCAAGGAAGTTCCTGTCTTGCCTTCCCTCCAAGAACAGAGCAGACAGACAGACAGCAGACAGTGAACAAACAAGAGGTCGCTTTTGTGTGTCGCCTGGAGGTATATGTTTGAATGTGAAAGCAAGGAGCTATGACAGCTCACATAGCACAGAGTTGAACTCTGGGGGATCAAGAGCTTGCTGACCAGTGCCACAGTCGGAGAAGTGTGGCTGCCACACCCCTAGTCCTCAGCAGAGGAAGTGTGCCCAGAGCTGGTCACAGACTAGCCTAGCAGCTGGTGCTGGCAGCTTGCAAAGGCCCCAGTCAGGAATAGTGGCTCTCCAAGTAGGAGCAGTGGGAGCCGGCCTTGCTCTGCCAGAGGAGGGTCTCTAGAGGTGCGCTTGAGTCTTTTCCTCCTTCCCCAATAAGATCTGGGAGATAAATGGCTGTCCCAAGCCTGGAGAAGCAGACTTCGGGCTCAGAATCCGTCTAGTAATGGAAAAAAAAGACGTGCTGTACGTTTTTATACAGCGCCTATTGGACCCTGATTGGCTGACTGTGTATGCAAATGAGGCATAAAATGGGGCCCACCAGGAGAGAGTGTTCAAACCCAGAAAGGAAGAGAGAAAGCCCACAAAAACCCAAGCTTGTTCTCAATCAGGGACTCAATTCTATTCTGTTCCCCTTCCCCAGTGTTATAACAGAAAGAATAAGTAGAAAAAGAAGAAGGGGAAAAACAAAACATGATTTTTCCATCAGTTCTTCGCTCCTCTTGCCTCTGGGATAAAACAGCCTGTTTTGCTTGGAGTTGGAGCTTGTTTGGGGCTACCAGGAAGTTTGTTCCCAGATGCTGCAATGGAAGAGACCCAGGATCTCCACCTGCAGATGTCTCTTCCTTCCCAGGGCTGTCAAACACAGCCTGCGCTGGCATCCAAAGCCAAGCATTTTTCACATCTATTCCATCCACCCACCACTAATAAGCTGACTTTTGGGGATGGAGGGTTGACAGTCAGGTGCTACTACTGACTCTCCCAATAATGTATGTTTATTTAGTTTGAAAACTTAGAAAGCACATGGTTAAAAGGGAAATCTTAATCATCCTTAAGTACAGAGACAGCCACCACCAATATTTTTAAGAGTATCTTGCCATCCCATTGTTCTTATTTTTGCCCATTCTTGCTTCATTCTTAGCATGACCTTGGAGAAACCACCCCAGCCCTGATTTTCATGTTCTCCGTGATTGTGGGGTGGGAAGACATGAGTGTTGAGTATGGTACAGAGAATTTTAGCTATAGAATCAGATGAATCTCAACTTTAAACACAGCTGTGAAACGTTCTTTAAAGACTTAGTTTCCTTGTATGAAGGGGGAAAAAAAACCTCTCTTACCCTGTGAGATTATTAGAAACGTTTGAGAATAAGGAAGTAAACAGGCCTTGTCTAAAACAAAATCTAGAACTGAGCAAAAATAAAAATGTATTTTATGTTCTGTCTAAAACCATAATTGGAAAGGATCCCGTATTTAACATATTTAGAACTCTAAGGTAGTTTGGGACCTAAGACAAACAATAGAATTAGTATATGTACCAAAGGCATAAGGCCTCCCAGACAATTGTGTTAATATTAAGTAAATCAGAGAGCGGAGCAGTAAATATTTGAGCAAACTTTGTGTCTCAGGAGTGGGGTGACTCACAACCTCCCGCAAGTTCAGACAAAGTGGAGTCGCGAGGAAGAAATTACTGTTTTCCCAGTTACTCAGCAAAGCTTAGGGGAAGAGGTGAAAACAGGGGAAGGAAGGGCCCCCTTGGCCAACAATAGGTGACATTTCCAGGAATGAGGCTTAAGGATCAAAGAGAAAAAGAAATTGATTAGCTCATTTAAAAGGAAGGACAAGAAATTAGGAAAAAAGTAAAAAACACCTGGGTCTCCTTTGGTGCCGGGTACTTACACGATCTCTCCCAGACCTTCACTAAACCAGTAAACTTCTAAACAAAATTCTGTTAGGAATTATTTGCTGGCAATGTGTTCTGAGAAGCCTGGTATCCACAAGATGGTGGGTAATTCCAAGAGGCTAGTATTACTTCCTAAGAATTCCCTTAGCTTGTTCCTCTAAACAAAAGGGGATTTGACTAGAAAGCTATGTGTCTCTTCCATGTCCGAAATTGCTGATTCTGCGTGATAAAAGTCACTTTGCCAGTTTGTACTTTGCAACTAGCAAAAGTCACCAAATATGGAACCTTGCCCATTACCACCATTCAAAACAGCTGACATCCCTGAGGGCCTGACTGTTATCTACACACCTCCTTGGGCGTTCACTTTTCCCCACAGGCTTGCATAGCTCATCACATGCTCACACACACACACACACACACACACACNGAGAGAGAGAGAGAGAGAGAGAGAGAGAGAGATGTGCGCGTACACACACACACACATAGTGGCACTAGGCACTCAGGGAAATGCAGATACAAGCAAATTATGTTGTGAAATTATCACTGGATTAAAATCCTACATTAATATCCATATTCAAAAACTGCATCAAATATTTGCTCTGTTCTAGGTGATAAAATGACATCAAGATACTAATATATCACTCTTTAGGGATTAAATTTTGTTCTGTTTCTAGCCAACAGCTGATTTCTTTTTATATCTATGAAATGAGGAAATGCTCTCATGTTTTATATGTGGATACAATGTTGCTGTGATTCAAAAAAAACCTCAAGCAACTCCAAATTGTTTCATGGTAAAATTACAAGCACCCCCCATAGTGTTTTTGAGTCACTCATTTCAGATGTATTAGTCATATTCCTTAAGGCTGAGCCTCGTTTTATTAATTTCTGAAGTTTTCTCCTCATCTAAGGGTATCTGGAGTTCTGTAAGAGCGTTAGGACAAGATCAGCCTGTTCTCAACGTGACAAATTATACGGTTTCTATGTGAACATTGCCGCTCTTCATTCAGAGTCAGAAAGCATGAGAGCCGAGATGACTCACAGTTTCCCAACACTGGCAGAACTTGTTTGCTTCCCCAGCCCCTGAAATGCCAGCAGAGAAGAACTGATTCTTCCCAAGGACAAGCAAATGCTAGAAGATCCCATTCCAGATAAAGGAGTTTGAACTAATAGCCTACCACCTCAGGGGGAATGTAAAGGCAGGACTGTATCAGCTGAGTGAAGATGCAGGGCTGAGAAAGCCATTTTGTTAACCCCCGGGCTGCCTTTGACAAACCAGTATTTAAACTTTCTTCGATGCTCATACATCAAAGTGCCTTAGTAATGCTAATTTCAATGATAAATACCAAAGTCTAGTAGAAGCAAATTTCAGACCTCGGAGTAAATCAGATTCAAAACTATAACGTGCCTGTGCTCAGCGCGACAGGAAAAGCCTGTGAGAAAAGCTAACTTCCTCTGCTTGGCTGAAGTCTTGCCATTCTCCTCAGCAGCCTCCTGTTCCCAATGACACTAGGTGCTTTTGTTTTTACATGACTGTGATGTTTAGAACCACAGCCCACCTACCCAAATCAGCAGAACCGGAGTGTGTACAGAAGGGAGGAGAAAGAAAACAGACTTTAAGGTTCAATAGAATTATGTTGGGACTCTCGTATCTAAGCAACTCAGTTGTTCCCCTCTGCCTCAATTTCTGCATCAATAGAAAAAGGAAAATGAGATCTATCTGCAGACATTTGGGAAAACTGAAAAATAGATTTAAAGTGCTGTTCCATGGATGTTAGCTAATACCAACAACCCTTCCTTAAAATTGATGAAATTTCCTCACAAAGTAATTTGAATCAGGACATACCTAATATTACACACACACACACACACACACACACACACACACACACACATACACTTCTCAAAAATTGTCAAATACAGCTGATGGCTACTAGGGTCACTGGTGGGCTTCCCATGCCACACTGGATGACCCCACACCCACGTGCATATGGGCAGCACTAATTGAACAAAGAAGGTTTTGGGGCTTTGTTGTTGTTTTGTTTGTTTGTTTTTGTTTTTTTAAGAGAGGGCAAGACAAGAAGTGTGGAGGGAAATGTGAGGCTAAAGAAAACTAGAGGGAGGGAGTAGCCAGATAGATATAATAAGACACACTGCATACATGTATGCAAACTCCCAAAAAATGTTCTGAATTTTAAAAACTGCTGAAGAAAATTATCACACAAAAGAACTAATGAAAATTCTAGCTCAGAGCCCATCTCCAGTACAGTCCTTACCAACCTCAGTTTCCCATGCTAAGCTGATCTCCCTACAGCACTGTCCCAGCTGGACCATCTCATTTCTGTCCTAAGGTTGTCAAGGTTGGTGGGTGACACTAAGAGGATGGATGAATGAGCACAGGAAGAGCTTCCTCCACAGTCTACCTACAGCTGACACCAACCTCCTCAGCCCCTTGGGCTTGCTAAGGGTAGAAGCACAGAGGTTGGTAACCAAGTCATCGGCTTCAAATCCTTGCTCAAGTGGGCGTGGGCAGATAGATGTAGAAATAAACAAATAACTGCTGGGAAGGCAACCACAGTGTAATCTGAGACGGTAGGAAGATTATAGACTCTGTAGTCGGACAGAGTCTCCCTGCCTCATACTGATCATGTGCTCTTCCTTCTGTTTCTGAAACACTCAGCCTGTTTCTCCCTCATCACACGGAGTAGTAACAGCTCCTCGTGCAGTTTTTCTAAGGAAGGAAAGGGTGCAGAAGATGGAGAGCCACCTGGCCAGGTTCCAAGGACCTGGGCTATAAGACATTAGTTTTCTTCTGCTGTGCATGGCTCTACTGACCTTAGAATAGGATTTGCTACAAACGTATGGGTCACAAAGCTAAAATCCCTGGAGTGGTCATTGTTGTCACAGCAATCACAATAGGAAAACATTGATAGGAATGGCAGGGATCTCGCCTGCTCACATGCTGTTGACTCGGATGTTGAAATGTAGAAAATATCCCCAATAATTTAGTCCCCAAAAAGGAAATGAGAGTAAATAAAAAGCAAAGATCTTTGTCCGTTGTAAAGCCGGTTCTACTTCATACTGAACGGCCCAAACTGAAATACAGAGACAGCTGCACAATTCACGCGGCTCTCAAAAACTAGCACTTTCCGAGTCAGAATAGGAAAGGGCAATGTTTATTGTGTTTATTTCCTGGTGATAAAGACAGGGAAAAAAGATATTATTTTGGAAATTTTAAGCAAAAACAAATACAAATAAAAAATTAAATCAATCAAATTTATCTGGACCAAAATCATTGATGTGGATGTTTCTTTTGGGTTTATGATAGATAAATGAAAATTTTCAAGAAAAAATATTTTGAATCTTAAAAATCATGGAATAAAATTGTTCTAATTGTTCTAAAGGATAGAGATCCAAAAGTGATCAGCAACAAAAGAAGCATATTTTTACTCTATTTATTTATTCATTCATGTATTTTACATCCCCACTGCAGTTTCCCCTCCCTCCTCTCCTCCCAATCTCTTTTCCCAATCACTCCTCCTTCAATAGAACCATCTCAAGACCAATACACTGGCACTTAGCCCTCAGGATATTGGGGCAGAAGGGTCATGACTTCAAGTCCAGTCTAATAAATCACAGTTTCCAGGATAGCCTAGACTACACAGTAAGACCCTGGGTCAAGGAACATGCAAACAAGCAAACAAGGAGAACAAAGAATAAAAGAAGAATGGGCTTATAGATATGGGAAGGCCATGTCTGAAATGACTAGAGGCTGTCCTCCTGGAGGTATATGAGACATCACAAATAGGTGTATACCACACATGTTAAAAATAAAATATCGTATATGCCCCACTCAGTTTCTAACATCTTGGGAGTAGTTCTCCTAATCTTAAATATTGAAAACACTGTTATAAAGTTTTGTATTTTCTAATTCCATGTGTTTTTTTTATTTACATGTAACTCTTTAATTTAAAAAAAAAAAAAGCTTGGGAGGCGAGACTACCTCAATGACCATCCCCTTAAGAGATATCGCCTACTATACTATTGGATCAAAGAACATGGAATCCTTTTCAATTCTTGACACACACTGAGTTGGGCTCCCAAAGGCTATGCTGAATTAAAGTTTCACCCTCCAGCTACGAAAACAACTCTCTATTTCACTATATTTTTCTGAAATAAATTATTGTTTTTAATAACTTCTAATTCTCTAGGCAAAAAGTGTTTGTTAACGTTTAGCTTCCATTTCTTACATTTTGAGTGAGTTTAAACATCTCTTCATAGCTTTGTAGCTGTCTTGAATGTTTCTTTTGTAGAGTATTCCCTTGCATAGTCTGAACGGATTGCTTTGGACATTAACACTTTTTACATTTTTATTATTATTTTATGTATTTGGGTTCTCAGTTTTCTTGCATGTCTTGGTACCACATGTGTGCCCAGGGCCTCTGGAGGCAAGAAGAAGGCATCAGAATTGTTGGAAACTGTTAGAAACAGTTGTGTGCCTCCACATGGATGCTGGGCATCAAAGCTGACTCCTCTGGAAAGGCAGCCAGTGCTCCTAATTGCTGAGCTCTTGAAGCCCCTTGAAAATAATATTTAGCATTAAAATAATGACTTCAGTAATCGTAGCGGCTAACACAAATTGTACGCACCATACATTGCATTCATCAATTTTCATGTTAACCTTCACGAAATTATCATCAATACTCAGCTTAGCCATGAGAAAATTCAGTATTAAAAGATGGGACGGGCCACTTACAATCATACAACAGTCAGTTTGGAACCAACATTTGCACCCATCCTGATTCCAAAGCCTGCACAGAGCAGTCACATTCAGTACTTAATCTGAGAGTAGAACAAGCGCCGAGGCCATAGAAAATTCGAAACCTACACTCAGAATCGACCCAGGTGCAAATTCACTAGAATGAACACACAGAGTTCGGAAATAGCATTTGAGCTATTTGGCTCCTTTACCAAACTGGTTGTGAGGGATGAAATTTCACAAGATGCTGGGGCCATTTGGAGGGACTCTTGAAGAGTCGTTTCTAATGTGAACTAAACTGCCATGCCCACCCCATCCCCCACAAAAAGAAGCTGATTTGTTTTCAGATCAATGGATTCGCTGGTGTTGAAATTACCCAGTCACAGATATACTAGTTTCCTACATTTTAAGCAGACACTGGAAAGAGAATCTGGAGTATCTAAAATTAGGATTTGGAGGGCTCGTTTTCTGCTGTTTTTTTTATAGTAAAGGTTTTCCAGAAATGAACAGGGCCTAAAATCAGTGTTTATCCTCTACTATCACAAAACATTTTTAGAAAGGACCAAGGTGTCCTCCCTCCCTTCACCCTGCAGCTAACACCTACTTTCCTGTATCTTCAATAGATTTTTGTTTTCTGAAACCTGGAACATCAGGGAGCTTGCCCTGAGCAATCATTAAGATGCCACTGGCACTGTGGGATCAAAGTCTCACCCCAGCAAATGGGTGTCTGTGCCTGTGGCAGGGAACTGGGAGATGCTTTACACCAGGAAGAATAGGCCCCGGATTAAGAGAGGAGTTCAGCGGACTGTACAAGGTCTTTGTCAATGCCTTGGGAAGATTCTTTTTACTTCAGGTTCTGGGCAGAGAGGCAAAGCCAAGACAACAGTTGTCCCAAGCCCTACAGAGTGAGGTCAAGGCCCAGCATTTCCTACACATTCCAACCACCAATAAGAAGAGCCAATTACTTCATTCCTCTGTTGACCATGTAAATAGGACGTGTGCACATCACCTTTGAAAAACTGAATGAAGAGAGGATAAAAGAGGCCTGAGGGACTGCTTCACCTTGGCTACAGCCATGGCAGCAGAGAAGCATGTCCTTTGGGGGATCCCGTCCTGCAAGCTGGGAAGAAATGGGTGGTGAAGACCAACTGCTCCACAGACTGTGGGACTTAATGCCCCTCTAAGCACCCCAAAGCCTTGTAGTTTTAAAGGCAACTGTGCTCAATAAAACTGTTGCAAAACATCTTACTGGTCTACCTTTACTATACAGAAATTAACACAATACTTTTTATAGCAAAATTAGTTAGCATTTGATAAAATTTATTATGTGCCAGGAGTCGGGCTGAACATGTCACGTAGGCAATCTTCCTTAATACGAATAGTCTACAGTGGGTTGGTATCAACCTACTGTCTAACTCACAGTTGTGGCTTCCCTCTCCCTCCCTCCC
>LOJH01004068.1:0-14841 GCA_001685095.1 Ellobius talpinus | reverse complement strand
GCAATTTACCTAAGGTAGCATTCACTTAAAAATAAATCTAGATCTATGTAGTGTCAAAAAGCAAGAGCTTAACTATTATGCCTTCTCAGATGAAGCAGAAAAGATAGTTTTATCATAATTATGTTTTATATGTTAGCTATAACATGCAAACTTAGGTGCCTTAGCAAGCACAGGCTCCTTAGCTCCCATCCTGCCTTTCCTTCTTGATAGTGTTTACTTCTTGCTTCAGGTTCTAATCCATTATGCTGTTGCTTCTGTTTGATAGTCCTTTTTTAAAAAAGCCTTTGGAGAAAATATAAACAGATGACATAAGCCAACTATCTATGGCTTATAGATAGATACATGGATATAGAAACGCACAAGTATATATACATAAATTACTTTAATGTCCAAAGATTTAACGAAATAAAAAAATACATTTACAGTCAAATGCAATTTAGCCCTGAAGTAAAATGTCCTGGTGCTTAGTAATGTATCCCATGCTGCCGTGTTGAACAAAGATAGGAAGCAGAGCATATAGCGTACCTAAAATGGTATTACCTTTAGTGTTTATTGCTACAACAGAATTGATCCTGTCTGTTGCAACTCTAACAACATAAGGTAGAGCAAATCTCCATGAAAGCTCTTCTGTCAGCAGAAATGATTAAGACTTTTACCATAGACCTTATTCATGAGCACCCTTGAAAGCAGCATGCCCACTCACGGTGATTAGTGAGTGGGTCAGCCTGAATCATAAGAAAGAATGCACCTGACTGAATCACCAGCCCCACTTCCTGTAGCACCTGGTTTTCCTTGGACCTCTGCCATTCACAAACGTCCCCAGACAAAGCCTGCTCGGCTTATGAAATCTGATAAGGTCACAACAGCTAGAGGCAGTGTGGTGGTGAGATTCACCAGAGCACTGCTCCAGAAATCAGGAAATCCATTGCTATCTAAAACCAATACAGGAATATCCATAGAAGTTTATAGCATCATTTCCAGTCATTTAGACAAAGCCTCTGTATTGGGGTACTGGAAAGCAATGCAGGAAACTCCTAATGTATGTCCACATGAGTACAAGGGTTATTACATCTCAAAGCAATTGACGTACAATGTGTCTGATAAACATGGCTATTGGACGTGAGTCATCAATCCCACTCATGTTCTCTGATGAAAATTATCCTCGCTTGATGGCCTAAGGGCCACTCAGTACCTCCTTCCCCCATGGCTTGACCTATTATTCTTATTCCTGCCATCCAATTCAGTGAGGGAAAGCTTGTCTGTAAGAGAGTAGGAGAAAATGATCATTGAATAAATGTGTTTAAAATCATGTTTTGAGGCCATTGAGATGGTTCAGTGAGTAGGTACTTGTCAGGAAGCCTGAGTCCTATCCCTGGGACCCATGTGACAGAAGGAGAAAACCAACTTGTACAAGTTTTCTTCTGAGCTCCAAATGTGTGCACACAGGGAAATAAATAAAATGTATTTTAATTTTTTTAATCATGCTTTGTTTCAGCTTAATTAGGAGTGTGAGAGAGCTATTCAGCAAATCTCTACTTGCTTGCTTTCATCATAATGCATAAGCGGAGCATATACAAGGATATGAATCTGCAGATTCAGATGCCTAATGCAGCGTGCCAATGGATGATGCATCGCGCATGACGTTTACACGGTATCAGTTCCCAGATACTGAACTATCAGCCATTTGTAATGAGAAAGTCAATGACTGAGAAGGTGAGAATGATTTTACAGGAAAACCTACCATCCTGCATTCTGGAAAGGAAATCATCACCTCAACACTGCTTTGTGAGGAATATATGAATGGATCAGAACACAAGGACTGGTTGGACCTTTAACACCCTGAGATGCTCACCTAGCAAGAGTCTTACCAAGTCTTCCCTGATCATTTTGTTTTCCTTGATTCTGCTGATTTTGCATCCAGAGTTGATGACTTTTGTTATAACAGAGATTTTCTCCATATCAAGCAAAGAAGCAAATCTTTGGGATTCCAGATACGGAGTTACAAAATCACAGTCAAATTCTGGGCCCTCTTCCTGGTTTTCATTCTCAGAGTACACTGAATTCTCAATTATTCCCAAATTCTCCATTCTTCCTAGATGCAGTCATATCCACGATGTGAGAGTGTCTAATTCTGGCGTTAAGGGAAGTGTATTAGTTATCTTTGTTGTCCTTGTGAAAAGACACCCATCAGAAGTGACTCAAAGGGGCTTACTGGACTCAATATCAGAACAAAGCATCTTGATGGGGAAGGCTTGGTGTCTGGCCATCTCCATCAGTGGAGCTGAGTGCTTTCAGCAGCTCCTTGCATCTTGACAGATCTGGAAGCAGAGAGCTCAGTGAGGAATTAGGGCAGATATAACCTCAAGGCCTGCCCCAGTGTCCTGCATCAGCCACCAACTCATTATGCCCCAAAGGCGCTATGGCCTTTCAGAACAGCACTATTAGATAAGGACCAAAGGTTCCAACACATTAAGTGATGGGGTACATTTCAGTCTCAAACCATAACAGACCATTAATTTCTAAATGCGGACCTTAGGGCTGGATTACGTGGCTCAGAGGATGTCCTGAACTTTCAAAGGACTTGAGTTTGATTCTCAGCACTCACGTCTGAGGGTTCACAACCACCTGTAATTCTCTCTCTGGGGGATCCAATACTGCTGACAAGCACCCCTCAAACATAAACTCATATACATAATTTAAAAATAATAAAAACAAACATCTACAAAAGAAGATAATGGTTTGAAAACACTGAGAGATACATTATCAACTATCCCATGAAATTATATTAGCTTCTCAATTTCAATTTAAGGCATACCATAAGAAAACTACCCTCAATTCACTAGACTGTGTCCATTTCTGACAAATTCATCTGATTTATTTATTTCTTATTTAATGAATTACTTTTAGAAAAATATACACATGTAGCCAGAATAATCACGAATTCCCACAAACCTTTGCTGCTTTAACTCCTATTAAACCGTTAGTAAGGTTTAATAGGAGTGCCTGACCAACCTTCCAAGGTATTCAAAAGACTGTAGGTAGCTACATATTGTAACTCCACACTGAGGTAGATGTTACTAAGAGGTGTACTCATGACCAGCAACTGCTTTGCTAAGTGGACCATGCCTGACAGTGCGTCTGCTTCTATTCCTACTTCTGTGCACAAATTCTTATTTATGCAATCATGGAAACTAAGTACCCGATGAGGCCTAGAGGAATCCCAGTTAATCTGTCTGCCTCAACCCAACACCACATCAGATTACCTATGGCTTATTTCTTCAGTGTTTCCATAGTTCCTGGAGCAAAGACTCACAATTGGCAAGTTCTCCAGTTTAATGAAGGCATTGTTTCTAGTATGTAAGTATAAGATTTCTCAGAAGAACTTCAGACCATTTCTATTTCTGGTCTCTATGGAAACAAAGACGAACTACTTAGTTTTCAACAAATAGTATGACATAGGATTGGAAAAACTTCAATTGTTTTATTTCCCCAAGTCAAATTTCCCACAATACTTTTAATTTTTTTATTTCCCAACATTTTTATTATCTTTGTTTCTCCCAAGTTGCTTGATGTACTTTGTAAATCCCACGTATAGAAAGGTCAAATAATACTAATATAATTAATTATGAGTCAATCAGATGTCAGGGATTTGACCTCCCATGTCATGAAATTGAGACTGCATCCTGCAATATGGTCACATCTGGAAGAAAATGAAGCAATATGCTGTGTGTCCCCTCTGTGGTTTTGTCTCTCATTCAGCTTCAGCTTCAAATTACTGCTGCTCAGAACTTGTCTACTTTCAGGCTGTTTGATTTTTCTCAGGGACAAATAATCTGTCAGCCCAAGCAAAGGGGTCTCACCTTCAACCCCAATTCCAGTCTTCCAACACTCCTAAGTCATTGCCTCAGCAGTGTGAGCCAGTGGAACACATGCTCAGCATCAGGCGGGTTTTCTGCAGTCTCTCTGGATAGTGACCACTCCCAGGAACAGCTACAAGTATGGATTACAACTGTCGTGCATACCTTGGTATCAGGAGTTCAGCAAGTGATTGTAGTAATCATGTTGAAACAGAACCTCGAAGTGTGAAATCTGCTTGGGGAGGACTCTTAAAATAACAAGCAAAGTACAAAGAGAAATGTCTTAAGCTAATCATAATCTGTAGTCATTATCACAATTCTTTATGAAAATTCTTGTAGCAATAATTGGACAAACCTAAGGGTTTGGGAAGGCAATGATTAAGAAACCAAGAAAAGAATTACCACAAAAAAAGACTAAATGATTTTATTCAAATACCACACCATTATTCCTACAAATATGAGCTTGCTCCATGCCTTTAGATCATGGGTCATAATCATAGGTTATATGCTAAGAAGCAATGCCAGTTAGTGCCACGGAGCACAGGCATTGGTGTCTTCTGTAGTCAGCTGCTAACTTGGCCCCTTTAGAGTTCCGTGACAATTTTTGTGACACTTCATTTGTGCATTTCCTGTTCATTTTCCTTCCCTATGAGTGTGCATTTAACATTTACTTATTTTTTACACCAAGGTTTTTTTTGTAAATTCTTTACATTGAATTGACAAATCCTCATAACCATCCAATGAGGCAGAAGTTATTGTAAAAACAAATAAAAAAACCTCAGTTGTACATGAAAAGTTCAAGACTCTGGGTATTACCCAAATTTCCCACACATCTGAAAAATGAAAGATTACGGCCCTAACCCTCATGGTTCAGATTTTGACTCTATTTTAACCACCACTGATAAAGTTGTAATTGAGATTATTTGATGGAAAAACATGTACTCAGTAAGTTATAGGGTTTGAGGGTTGACAGGCATTTGTTCTGATGGTAATGGGGGTAATGATGATATTTGCTTTCCAACGTGAACAGATTGTATGTGATCCACTATGAATTAGGCTGGCCTCCAGGCGTTTGGTTGGAAGAGGTACTGCAATCAATAGGTGGAGCTCTTTCCTCTGTTTGCATGTTTACCACCCACCCCTCCCACCTTAGCTCCACCTCCTCCATCATTGTATTGGGAGATATTGGATAATACTGATATGTCAGCTATTAAAAAGAAACTCCACCAGATTCTTCACAATGGGTCTCTGTGTGTGTGTGTACATATATAATAGATTATATTATATTGTATCTATAATATCCATAATAATATTAATGGTGTCTGCAGTTAATTCAGTAGTATTTGGACTGAATCTATAGAGACTGATAATACTCATTTTGTACCTCTACTTAATTGAGTGAAGTTAATTGTAAGTGCCATATGAGGAATTTCTGAAAATAAGTGATAAAATATATTTTGCCATATATGAGTTATTAAAGTACGTAGCTTAAAATTAATTGTACTTTACTTGTAATCCTTTCAAAATGTGTTCTCATACCACAATTTGAGTGAGATTTATAAAGAATAATTTCACCCACCTAGCAGATTAGAAGAGAGAGGCCAGAGAGATCAAACAAAATCATCCCAGAAGGGAAAGGTCTTGCTGGGATCTGGGATTTCTGTTCTTCTCTAGTAATATTGCCACGGTAGTGCCCGGTTGTCACTGATTCTCCAGGAGTGACTGCTGTTTCCTCCTTTTCTTCTTCCTTCCTGATCTTTCCCGGTGCTTCATGCAACCCTGTCAAGAGTCCAGCAATACACTGGTAACAGTGGGTTTGAATTCTGCCTTTGCCACTTACCAGCTCTTTGAAGTGAACAAATTACTCTGCCCTGCTTTGTTTGTTGAAGATATTGAATGAATGCAGGCAAAGCTTCTATAGCAATCTCTGACCTTCCAATGGAATGGAATAATTCTGAAGGAACTCTCCTTCCTCTCCTCCCTTTCTTGTCCCCTTTATTCTGCCATCACTGATGGAATTAAAATACCACTATGAGAGACATAGGTGTGAGGCCAAGGTCTAGTTAGGCTTCCAATTACCAGTTATGCCACTAGAAGCAAAAAAGACCCAGGCCTAGACACAAAGGACTTCAAAGGAAAAGAGGAAAGAGAGCAACCAAGCCGGGCATCTAATGTCAACAGTGTCCTTACTAATGGTGCCCCTCCATCCTATGGAAGCAATCATTTACTTCTTTTGTTCAGCAAATATGTATGTTCAGCACAGACTCTATGCAGTGTCCAGCGCCAGATAATGATGATATTATGAATAAAACTGAGTCAGAAATCTCTGACAGCCAACAACCAAAGCCTGACCTACAAAGCCAGGAACAGTGAGTAGATGATAGATGCTGAGACTGTGTAAGGAAAGGACTAAACTCTCTTCATGAAGCGTTCGCACACTTACTACAAGTATCATATTTGCTGGACACAGCTGGTGGCATGGCATGCCCACATTTGAAGGTACTATGTCTGTCTGTACCCAAAACTATCTAGAAAGTGAAAGTGGGTGACTGGAATGTGTTTGTGGTTTCCTTTCCCTTCTTTGCAATGGTATGACAATAAAATGTTCTACAGCTTTTTCAGCGGATGCTCAAATTGCTCTTCTTCAAGCAAGGTACTCAGTGAAATGGAAAATAACTGGGCAGATCCTTGTTTTTGCCTAAGCAAACCATACAGCTTCTTAGCAGCTTCAGGTCTTCTTATCTATTGAGTAAGAATCATAGTAATTATATGGATTATCAACTCTGAATCATGGGTGATAAAGAATTATGATGAAACAGTAAATAGGAATACTCTACAATATTATTTCTATGGAAGCTGAGGGGGGCTGTATAGAAGGAAACAATTGAGAAGAAAGCACAGATAAGGAGCTTTCAGTTGCTGGTATGCCCTGTGAGAGAAAATGGAAGAGTGCAAAATGATTAAAAAATTGCATCTGGATCTACCTGTCAATCAGGTGAAGGAAAGAACAGTGTGAACCTACTCGCCTCAACTTTCTCTTTTTAAGTGTCGTTAACCTACCAATCTAGAACGCTTACCTATGGACCTTTTGAATGGTCTGTGTGGAAGCTAAGAGCCTGGACCAGGAGAGAAAGGCAAGAGCCTTTCAGAAGAAAACTCTATAGAAATACATATTTGCACATAGAACATTCAGGAATAAAAACAAAAAGCGTATTGAGGTCAACATCCTGTGTGAGCTCACATTCCACATTCGCTCCTTGCGTTGCTATTGTCCCTGGGATTCTATCATCTGATTTCTCTTAGGACCAGAGACCAAACTGTACATGTGACAGGGATTCAGTTAACAGCACCACAAAGTGGCTCTCAGAAACTGGCATAATTTCAGGAGCTCTGGCGAATGAAATTTGCACTTCACTTATTCATTAGTAGAAATAAATTTAATCCCAATTCAGTTATAACACTGATTATTGACTCCATCCCCATATCTAAAGATTTATTGTAATAATGCTGTCTTTTGTACATTTCCCCAGCTAGCCAATATATGGGAAAGTATATAATTCTTTGGGAATGGGGGCTTTTAATGTAAATTTTCATGAATATGCAGGTGGGAGCGCACACACGTGTGAAGGCCAGGGATCCCAGGGACCCGCTGGGTGTCATTCCTCCATAGGCATTCGTTGTCTACCTAGTTTTTTGTGATGTGTCTTTCATTGGCCTAGGGCTTGCAAATTACGTGAGACATACTGAGATTATCAACACATGTCCCCATGCCTGGCCTTTTAACAGAGCTTCTGAGGATCAGACTCTGGTCTTTGTGCTGGTAGAACAGGCACTTTAATGGCTGAGCTCCCTCTTTCTCTGGCTCCTTCTTTGTCTCTTGGAAATAGGATCTTACTAAGTTGTCCTCTATGTCTGAGAACTTGATATACAAACTGTGCTAGCCTCGAACTTGCAATGATCTATCTGCCTTTGCCTCCAAGGTGCTGGGTTTTCAAAAGCACACTATCACAGCTATCAGAAAGAAAATAATAATAATAACTCTGAATAATCAGAATTTAAAAGATGAAATGAGTGACTTGGAAACTAACTCAATTACACCATTGTCTTCTTTTCATATTAGGCAGGCTCCCATAGGACACACAGTAAAGGCTCCTCCCTGTGTGTTGAACTGCCTAAATTCAAATTGCGAAGGCTATAACCTGAGTTAGACCTTCAGTTACTGGCAGACAACTGATGTTTATGGATTCATGGGGTTCATATTGACATTCCTATTTCTCCAACAAAGGAGGCTGATCATCAAGTCATCCATTTAATTTGAAAAGATGGTAGAAGGACTTTATTCCAGCGCTGTCAGGCACTATGGTACCCCTGTGAGTGCAAACTGTAATATCCACTGATTAGAGTCTGGATCTACCTGTCAATCAGCTGAAGGAAGGAACAGAGAGAAATTTCACAGTGTGAACCTCCTCATCTCAACTTTCCTTTTTTTTCTTTTTTGAGACAAGGTTTCTGTGTGTAACAGGCCTACCTGTTCTGGAACTTGCTCTGTAGACTAGGGTGGCTTCGAACTTAGAGAAATCGGCCTGCCTCTGCCTCCTGAGTGCTGGGAATAAAGGGAAAAGCGCCACCACCAGCTCAGGTTTAGCTTAAGTGTCCCTTACATACCGACCTATGGACCCTTTGCCTGTGCAAGCCAGGAGAGGAAGGCGAGAGACCTTGTGCAGAGAATATTCAGGAATGATAATTTTTTAAAAAAAGCCTATTGAAATATCTCTTTAAGAGACTCAAAATGCTTTAATTTTTTCTTGTGCTTAATGCCATCCTAAGCCTTCCCTTCACTCCAAAGCGAAGGCAAAAAGAAGGCCGAAATTCAGTAGTTGTAGCAAAGCAAAGCACACAACTCATGTAAAAGACTTTCACACTTTGCTTAACTGCAAACTGTCCTACATTAATCTCTCAGTGACCATGAGGAATTAACAGGAAACCCAGCGCGGGGCCCGGACCTCTAGGCCTAGACGCGAGAGCCTACTTTCCTGCTCGTGCTGCCAGTCCGAGGCTTTAGAAAAGAGAAACTCGTTTCTTCTTATCTTATTAATATTCAACTCACAGTACAAATTCCACAGTACAACCTTTCAAAGACCCCAGTACGCACAGAGATAAACAAGGCAATGCGGAGCTGCACGGTTAATTTCCTTTACAAATAGTGGCAAGAAATCATTAGCATACCGGAGCTCAGCTGAGCAAGCTTAGGAGATGTAAAGGCAGCAGAACAGATGTTAACAAGAGCAAGTCAATCCAGAGGTGCTTTCGGGGTTGGAGCCCAGGGCGGTCGGACCGCATCTACTCTCCCGCTAACACTGAGGGCCTACCAGGAGTATTTGACAAGGAGGAAAGTCTTCTGGCAGCCCCTCTGCCCACTCCCAGTTCAACTCCAGCCCTTTCCAGCCACCATTCCTGTGATAGGAAAACAGGTTTCCTAGCTTCCAGTGACACCCAAAGGACTGTCATGTGAGTTACCAGCTGTCGTTAAACACCGGACAACTGGAAGGCATCATATAATAAGATTTATTTAATATAAATTCTTTTATTTTATGATTTTAAAGTAGGCCATAGATGGCCCAAAGTGCATATTATTGTGGTAACTTCCAAAGGAAGGAAGGATATGTAAAATACAGGAGCAACTATCTTGAAAATGGATTCAAGCATTCTTCTCTTTAATTAGGTGGTCACAGAATGAGTTGACACACTCAAAATACATAAAAATTCTATAAGCTCTAGGTTATCACTGATGGTTTGAAAAATTAGTATTAAAAGAAAGAAGAAGAAAGGAAAACAAAAGCCAGGTGGTGGTGGCACATGCCTTTAATTCCAACACTCGGGAGGCAGAGGCAGGTGGATCTCTGTGAGTTTGAGGCTAGCTTGGTCTACAGGGCAAGTTCCAGAATAGCCTCCAAAGCTCCAGAGAAACACTGTTTCAAATAAATAAACAAACAAACAAATTGATGTGTTGCCTTTATTAATTATTCTTGTTTAGTGAGGATTACCATACATTACCATACATTACCTACAGGCCTTCAATGTCCTCCTTCCAACCCCCCTTCTATCCCTCCCTCCCTTTCTTCCAACCTACCTATTGTCTTTTTGTTTTTCCTTTGATTGGCAGTTTTGTTTGAGATAAGATCTCATTCTACCAACTATTCTCCAACTCTTGAGTAATCCTCCTGCCTGAGCATCCTGGTTATCTAAGACTTTCAGAATATTCTGCTATAACCAGCTGACAGTTTTAATCATAAACAAAATGCATACACCTGAAACTTGGATGGTTTGAGCTCTGAAACATCAGTAAGCACTTTGGGATCTTGCAATTCCTCGTGATCCTTATAAGTTGGCATCCATTATCAGGTTTCCAGGTTCAGCACGTGTCAAAGAAACAGTAGAATTTCAATTACTGTTTATCTAATGGCATTTCCTGGAGTTTTGTCTTGATTTATTTTGTTGAATTCCTTAGTATTACCTTGTTTTTTTTAAATTTGCCTTTAATAAAAGCGTACTTCTGAAAAGTCAAAGTAAAATTCTTGATGGTTTTAGTTGCTGGGATCCTAGTTAACAAATGAAACTTTCAGTTCTGTGGAAGAAAGGGGAAGTGGAGAGTCTTAACTTCTACGTACTGGTAGCTAGCCATAGCACCTCAAGCGATTCCCTTAAACCCCCTAAGTATCAGATTCCTCTGAAACTAAAGAAAAGCATAACAATAGTCAACTCCTCACAATGCCCACATCTTGTGATTTTATAATACTAAGATGTAAAAAGGCACACATTATGAGTGTTTTTAAAAAAATGTAATGCATTGGGAAGATGAGTTGATGAGAGTCAGAAGCCTGGGTTTTAGTCATTGATGCCACTAACCAACTGAATGACTAAGCCAAATTAAACCCTTTCTCAATCAAAAGGGAGAACAGAGAAATTAAATGAAAGTTTGAAAAGCTGAGTGATTTCAGGCAAGTTACTTATTAACCTTTCTCTATCCCAATTTTCTCATCTAAATTATGAAAACGCTTGACTAGATAATCACTGAAGTCATCTCTAAATTGCATTGCCACAGTGACATGTTATAAAAATGTTTGTGGATCACTCTTTGGCCTTTTGGCAAAGATCAAGTAAAAAAAAAATGTTTGGGGGACCAATGAGATGGGTTCGGTGAGTAAGGCACTTTTGCCTGACGATGCCAGCCTGACAACCTAAGATGAGTCTTTGGAACCAGCAGGTTGTGTTTTTAATAGGAAATGGCCTCTGTAATTTGATGATTCAACACTTGGTCCCCAGATGGTGCTGTTATTTGAGGAGGGTATGGGCACTTTAGAAGGTTTAGCCTTGTTAAAGGAAGTCACTGGGAGTAGACATTGAGAGTTTATGGCTGCCCTCTACTTCCTGTGTGTGGATGAAAATGTGATCAGCCAGCTTCCAGTTCTTGTCACTGTGCTTCTTCCGACAGCTGGCCATGCCTTCCCAGACATGAACTCCATCCCTCTGAACCTGCAAGCTAAAATAAACCTTTTTCTTCCTTAAATGACTTTTGGTTGTAGGTTGTTTTATTGCATCAACACAAACGGAATTATATGCCCTGTAAAGGTGGAAGCAGAGAACCAAAATCACCAAGCTGTCCTTTGACCACCATATATGTTCCCCACACAGACACCATAAAACAGAAAGAGAGACAAAGAGAGATATTACAACAGTAGGTAGAGAAGGAGGAGGAGGGGTAAGAGGAGGAAAAGAAGAAAAAGAGAGAAGAGAAAAAGAGAAAGAGACGAGAAGATTTTTGGCCATTTCTATTTTCAGAATTTGCTGTTTCACTATGAAGGTCTGGGAGCCATGCTCTCTATTAATCATTGTAAAAGCTGATTAATTATCATCAAATAACTTTCAATTGATTAACATGTGATTTTCAAATGATACTGTCCAGGTGTTCCCCTGCAGGAAAAGTCGAGCTCGCCACTGAGACACATCACTTGGTTATCCTTCAGGAAGGATTCGTGGGTTTTCAGTACTTTCTTAATGATGACTAAACCTTTGACCAAAGCATATTCCACTTTATAAAAACAAAACACTTGCCTGCTTTGTGAGTCTTCGCCTATAAAACTGTGGCCATAGATACTTACCTCCATTATGGAAGGGCTTTGAAGATTTATGACATTTGCAAGGTGCATTGAGGCGCTGGATGGAAGGCGCTCCATCTGTTGCAGAGTGTAATTAACGTTATGAGTTTACCAAAAGAAACATAGGAGTCATTGTTAAAGTGCACGATGGAGGCTGTCTCAGCCTTTAGTCATAAGACACCTCTTATGTAGAGGAAGGTAATAATTTATAGAAGCATCTAAAAGAAACTTGGATATGAAAAGAGTCACTTGTTTTTGAACTCAGCCAAGTCTTTTCATTAATTAGAAGAATGGCCTTCATAATGTATTCAGTGTGTTCTTTTTTCCTTAACTAAAAAGAAAAAAAAATAAGATCCAACTATTGCCCCCTCAAAGAAGCCATGAAGGTCATGAAATTTAGAAAAGGTGATGGTCACACAAGTCAGGCAAGCGATGTCTTAGGAAACTGTAGGGTCTGGAAGCTTCTGTTCCCTTGGTAGCAGACTAAGAGAAGCTACTTGTGCCATGACTACAGCAATGTCAGGGCAAAGGCACACCCACTCCAGGAACCTAAGCCTGCCTGTGTGACAGCGAATCCCAGCAGTCAGGAGAAGCTGTGGGGGAAGGCCCCGAGATCCAGAAAATCACCATCAGCCAGCTCCTTCTGATAGCTCAGGCCAAGCAATGCCACATAGGAGGAGAACTTACTCTTAATGCTGCTTTTGCCCCTGCTGAAGCCCGCGAGGCTAACAGGGGAGCAATTACTCTGATTTGATGACCCACAAATGAGCCTTAGCTGACAGTCGATGCCTCTGTCTCGAGGAAGAATGTGAAATACAGAGAAAATATCTATTTTTATTCTAGACTTCTTTTTTTTCAGGGCTGACAGAGAGTTCCAATACTAGGGATGCAAATAGTGAAAACACTTGGCAGTGTGAACGATTAAAAAAAACAGTTCGCAGGTTGATGCCCACCTGCCGTTCCAACACTGGAGAAGCTGAAGCATCCTGTCTTCAAAATAAAACAAAAGTCTGGAGCGATGATGGTTCAGTGGGTAGGGGCACTTGCTATGCAAGCATGAAAACCTAAGTTTGAATCCCGGCTCCCATGTAAAAACACCAGATATGGCTGCCCGTGTCTGAAACACCATCACTGGGTCAGATAGAGGCTCACTGGAGCTTGGTTGCTGCTGATGACCTGAGAGACTGTCTCAAGGGCATAGGGCAAAGAGTGGTAGTGCTGGGTACCTGTGGTGTTCCTGTAACCTATGCACAGGCACAGGTACACACTCTAGCACAAACATCTTACACAGATACAATACACACACATGCTTCACAGTCATAAAAACAAGCTTAACTGGTAACTTTTGAGTAATTCAATAGTCTTTATTTAACAAAGTATTTTCAGAAGCAGAGCTTGAAGAAATAAGAAGATGAAAATAATAATAGAAAGAAAATTAGTACAGCTAGTCCATTAGTTTTGATCATATCTCTGAAATTGTTCTGCTTATTAGTATAGTGTGGGTTTCCAGTGGCTGTAAATTATTCCAGTGAGGGGTCTGGGAGAAGGAAACAAAGGGTAGCCCACAAATCTGTGGGACAGAGAAATTCTTGCATATGATTTTCATACTGAACACAGGACATACCTTTGTCAAAACCCACAGAAGCAGGCCCCTGAGCTAGACAGGATGTAAAAACAGACACTAGCTAATACTCTCCCATTGTCAACTGTACCAAACTGTAAGACAATGTGAATTTAATGGGGGAAATTATTGAACTTGCTTTATTTTTCTAGAAACTGGCAGTAGTGACTCACGCCTTTAATCCTGGCCCTCGAAAGGCAGAGGAAGGAGGATCTCTGTGATTTCAAGGTCAGCCTGGTCTATAGAGTGAGTTCCAGGGCAGTCAGGGCTACACAGTGAAGCCGTGACTCAAAAAGTCAAATAGATAAATAAAGTCATTATCTCTTCAAAAAAGAGGAAGGAAAACGTACATGTTGCTTACATGTGCATCCTATTTAAGTAAAAGGAAGCCAGGGGGGAGACTGCATTTGAAAAACAAACGCTTATATCCCCTTACCACAGAAACTATCATAAAAATCAAGCCTGATTATAACTACGTCTTTAGAGGGTGCACACGAAGACGCAAGGAGCTCTTAGTTTTTTTCTGAAATGCAGAAGGAATTAAAGTTGTAAAGAAAATATCAGTGCTGGTCACCATGAAAAGTGATCATCTCTGTTCCTCAACCCCAAGCAAAATATAAAATATTTTATATCATATAAAACATCTCTATCTTGGGTAGAATGTAGTTATGAGGTTACAAGGGGAAGAGAGTACAGCTTGCTGATCAAACAGACAATGGAATTCTGTATGATAGATATTTTTTTCTCCTTCCTGTTCCCAGAAATCGCATTAAGTGAGACTATGATATCATGGAGAAACGGAAGTGATATCCTCTCGGATAGGTCATCTAGAGCCAAAGGTTACAGGGAGGGAGGTAAGATGCCCCTCCATATGGATGCAAGGCCTTTCCATTCTGAGTCATGGCAAGAGCAGTTCACTTAGGTCGTAAAAGCCAGTACCAACAACAAAACAGAAATTGTATTGAAACTTTGATGACCAGAGTCCCAAACCTGAAAACCTTGTACTGACTGTCTCCATTTGAAAGGGGACAACTTCAAGGTCTTACTCTAGATAGGTCTTTGGAGCTTGAGGAGTGACATTACAGAGTCACTCACATGTGACTAACCCACAAAAAAATGAAATTTCCTATATGTACCTGGCAGCATATCCAGGTGTAGTGATTAGGCGAGCCACTCTGTAGTGATAGGGGAGCGGGCCTGCTTTTTG
>LOJH01004067.1:44874-60524 GCA_001685095.1 Ellobius talpinus | reverse complement strand
TCTTTTATAGCACTAACTCTCCTGGAACTCACCATATAGACCAGGCTGTCTTAGAACTCATGAGGTCCACCTGCCTCTCCCTCCTGGGTGCTGGAATAAAAAGCGCATGTCACCACACTCAGCTTCCTTCTCACTTCTTAATGGGGTATTTCAGTGATAATTTTTCTCCATGCAGTCTGACAATTGCTCCATTTTCCATTAGTGCAAGGAACCTTCCCTGAGAGTCTTCTCTAACCCTCAGATCATGGAGTCTTCCTGTCTCACCATCTGGACAATGTATTGTTTACACACACACACACACACACCCCATACATACTGTGGTGTGAGGCAGGGTTTACAGTGGAGTCCCAAGGCTGGGTCCTTGAAAGAGACAAAGTAGAGAGCATAGAAGACAATGTCCTGCCCTGTGCGAATTGACAGTGTATTTGCTCTGAAATCCCCATTGAAAGGGGATTCATACAGCTTACAGTAGTGTTTGTCACCCAGTCACTACAAGGGTGGTGGAAGCCACACAGAGAAACCTTGGTGTTATTCCAAGTGGGGACTGCAGAGCCAGCTAAGAAGTTTTTTTTGTTTTGTTTTGTTTTGTTTTTTAAGTAGCAAAACCAGAGCTCAGCAGAGCAGTGAAACAAGGCTGCCAGGCAGTGAGTCCAGTGACTGGGAGGGAGCCCTGGCCGGAGTTGGTGAAGGAGCGCCCCAAAATGAAAGCTTGTATATGATGGTAAAAGGTTTCGCTGTGAGTCTATGATAGAAAAGCCCTGTAAGGGAAAACAAACAAACAAACAAACAAACCAAAAGCCTCCAGGAGCAGTGGTCCCCTGGTAAGAGGAAGTGGGGGGTGGTTTCAGATGACAACTGGGTCCACTGCTCCAATTGTCTGCATGCATAGCCTCTGCAGAAGGAGAACAGGGAGGTGGATCAGGTATTGGGAGAACTGTGGGCTCTGCAGCCTGCTCCCTCTTGCTGCCTTTACAGATGTCTGCTCTGTAAGGAGCATGGATTCATGAACTTTGTAAATAAAAGGTCGTTTTTCCTCCTTCAAAGAGAATAGATTCCCCTGTCATTTGCTCTTGCTAGTTGTCCTTTGG
Source organism: Ellobius talpinus (assembly GCA_001685095.1). Taxonomy (NCBI): domain Eukaryota; kingdom Metazoa; phylum Chordata; class Mammalia; order Rodentia; family Cricetidae; genus Ellobius; species Ellobius talpinus. Next base: position 59,436 of record LOJH01004067.1, on the reverse strand, counting down.
CAAGTCCCTCAATGTCTCTGGGGGCCAGGAGAATAGACATAGTGCCCACTGGTTCCCAGAACTGTCAGGACAAAGGAGAGAAGGATGTGCTGATTTCTGTCTAGCATATGATGCTAGCCTTCTGAGGACACTTGCCTCTGTGACCTGGCTCTTTTAAGGTCAGAGAAAGAAACTATTCTCATCCTTAGGATCTCCCTGGGTTCAGGGTCCCAGGATAGTCCAAACTGGGAACTCTGACTCCCTAAGGGTAGCTGGACTTACACCAGCCTGCTGACCACCATCCATGACCCCGTGGCTTTGCTGGGTTGCCATTTATCTGGTCAGACTGACCCCTCAGGCCTCAAGCTTGGCTTGCTGGTGCTGCTCAGCTTGGCCAGCTGGCCGTGCAGCCCCAGCCCCTCCTGCCACAGTGTTTTCATCTCTCTTTCGCCCCAAGCTCTGTTAATTTTTCATGGTGTTCATCAGAGGCAGAAGGCAAACCCTGTTTCCTTCAGGGAAAGAGCAGGAGCTGGAGAGGTTGAGGGAGTGTTGTGTGGTGATTAAACACTGCAGAGGCCTAAACAAATGACGGTTGCCTCCTCCAGAGGCTCTGGAAGAGAAACCAGGAGCTGGGACTGAACAGCAGATGGCCCAGGCTGCTGTCTTTCTTGTGCCTGCCCTCCCCCATCAAGTCCTACCTTACCTGGGGTTTACCTGAGATCCCACAGCTGACTCAGCCCTTATGGCTATCCTGGGAGCCACAAGGTACAGAGCACTCAGTGTCACTCAAGCAAGCCACCAGCTGGTGATGGTGGCACTGAGAGCTGCTGGGTGCAGACCCAAGGTTTCCAGATAGAGAAGCTTCAATCAGACTACTCAGGCAGGGTCACTAGAATAGGACCCAACCTGAGTCAGTTTCTCTACCTGTAGTTCTGCATGCCTCTAGAACACCTGTGTAGACAGAAAGATCACTCACAGGTGAGGCAGGTGCAGATGCCTTGCTCCAAACTCTGTGATAAAACCAGGACTCCACCCACTCCTGTCCCCACCCTAGGATTCTTTTTCTGAGAGTCCAAGGTCAAACCTCTGCTGTCCAGGATACAGAGGTAAGGGGCGGTTAGCAGCAATTCAAGAGAGCATTTGCTAAGCTCACAGCGCTGGCCCTGAGAGCTCCTGAAAGTTCTTCAGTGAAAGGGAGAAAGACGGGTCTCTCAAATCCATTCCTGAAGCCTTTGAGGGAACATTTCCCAGCACCAGGCTCTGAGCTTAGCCACGCCTTTGGCCGGGCAGTGCTTCTCAAAGGGACCAGACAACATCAGCATCACCATGACCTGGTGGAACAACACATTTTTCAGCTCTGTCCCACTGGATCAGAGACCCTATCAGGCGTGAAGTCTAGCACTTGCAACTAGCCTTCGAGATGATTCTAAGGATTAGACAAAAAGGATGTCTGGCCTAGAGATCCAGATGGTTCAGTCCTGCTTTGGGACTTCCGTCCAGGACATACTGCTGTATTACATGCTGAGTGATGGGAGTAGCCAGGAAGCCCTGGGCGTCAAGAGAATTACTTCCACTACAAGATGAGTGGACATTTAAAGAAGCCCACACAGAATTATATCAGGTTTTAACAAAAAAAAAAGTCTGCCCTCCCCACCCCCCAATGTGTGATACAAAGAGTGTCTTTTGGGTTTGCTTTAGATAGCATCTGTCTAAAACCCTGTGTGTCTATGACTAAGCAGGTAGTTGGCATTCTGAAACATGTTCTGGAATGTTTCTCTAGGATGTAAAAAGGGACCCCTAAGGTTTAGAAGGAAGAGCCAGTGGCATAAAGAGATCAATGTAGTATTTTCCTGCAGCAGACTAGCTACCTACCAACTTTGATGGGCACCTGGAGAGGAGGCCGTCACACATAGGCACAGGTTATTCTCCAGTCCCATCCAGCATTACGTCAGGCTTTCTCAGAAATGGCGTAGAATAGGCAGTCAGGGAGGGGTTAGAAATGAAACTTTCAGTTGGTGAGTAAGAAGACGGCCCTAATCGCTGAGTACTGAGTGGAGAACTCACTTGAAGACTGGGCAGGAAGAAGCCTCTAACCACCCCTGCTTGCCATTTTTAGAGCCCCTGGACTGTGAGGCATCCGGGGAAAAAATGGCACCTGTGCTGTCCCAGAAATGATTCCTTATCCCGAAGTTGGAGGGAGGAGGCCCCATCTGTGGTTTTCGCCAAGATCCTAAAAGTCTAGAACTTAACCAGTCAGGCAGCTGGGGAAACAGGGAATGGGTGGAAGGTGAGGGGTCTGAGGCCCAAAGGCAGATGGTAGTATAGGTTCCGGTTATCAGATGTTCTGTGGGTCAGCCTGGGAAGTGCTGCCAAACCTGTCTCGTCTGCACCTGGCCCCATGCCCCATACCCCCTGAGTTTGGGGAAATGCCTGGATTGCTCCTTTGTAGAAACATGCTTTCTGTGAGGTGATAACTCCCCAAGGCTTAGTCGCCCCAGATGCCCTCTATGGTGGTGTTGTGAGCTTTACCATGGTGAGGTCACTGATTGCTGGCTTCCCTAGGATTTGACACAGTGTACAACCAGGTTGCTCAGCACACATGTGTGATCTGCCGCCATCCAGCTACTGGTGTGTTGAGAACTGTGCTAAGGAAGAAATGGGACACACTCCAGCCTGTTACCTAGAGAGCCAGCCCATGAGTCTCCCTGAGATGTCTCAGAGATTAGGGGAAAATAGATTCCCATAGCATTTCTTTCACGGGTTCCTCAACCGTTCCCCCCCCAGTTCCCTGAGGCTGAGGTTGAGATAGTGCTGGTTAGCCTGCAGGAGAAAGCATGTGCAGAAAGGAAATGGATCTTGAGGCTGGACCTGCTGCAGTGAGGCCCACCTGCAGCTCCAGGCACAGGAAAATGGGACTTCTTTCTCACTTTATAGACCCTGCCCAGCCAGTGTGAGAAGAGCCTCTTAGTCTCCCAAGCCAGCTGACTTCATCCCCTTACCACCTCACGGCCCCTGGGCTACCTTTGAGTCGTTCAGGCACTCCTTGGGGGCAAGAAGCAGTTGCAGAGGCAGGGGTGGATTCCTCGATAGCCATTCAGGATCTGCCCTGGTGGAACCCACGTCCTCCCAGGATGTAAAGAGCAGGCCCAATGCACCCTGGCCTTTCTGTTATGGCCATTGGCCCGAGGCTCTGAAGGAAAGACCTCTTCAGGTCCCCTCCCCTCTGCTGCACACTTGCTGTGTCTGTTCATTTGTTGTGGTACTAAGGATTGAGCCCAGCATTCCAGGTGTGTTAGGCAAGTGTTCTACTGCTGAGGTGCTTATCCCCAACCTTTGCATTATTGTTGTTTTGCTTTTGAGATAAAGTCTCACTATATTGCCCTGACTGCCCTGAAATTTGCTATGTAGACCAGGTTGGCCTTGAACTTAGAAATTGGCCTGCCTCTGCCAGTGCCTCCTGAGTGTTAGGACTAAAGGCGTGGCCTGTTATCTGTTTTGTTTTACCATTTGCCTTTATATGTTCGTGTGTGAAGATCAAAGAACAACTTGTGGGAACCATTTCTCTCCACCACTTGGGTCCTCGGAGTCAAACTCAAGTTGTTCGGCTTGGCACCAAGCGCCCTTACCCACTAAACCTTCTCGTTGGTCTTGCTTTGTTATCAGTGCTCTTTCATTTCCCACTGTAGTGGTCTGCAACCCCTAACCAACAAATGTCCATTCCTACAGCCTAAGATGACAAAGGTCACAGCCTGCCACACACTAAGCTGTGGCCTGAGTCAGTCTTCTGACTTCTAAATAGGAGCTGTAGCTGTGCACCCACAGGAGGATCTGTGGGAGGACCGAAGTCTCTAGAGGTGGCACCCTGCCAGCTGTTCTCAGTCAGTATCCCAGCCCAAGCCCATCCACGGCTCCACAATACTTTGCAGAGGTGGGGGACCAACTTCAGGGTAGGACACGCTCTTCCTGATGAAAACACACTCTTGACTTGGCACTCAAGTGCCAGCATCTGAGTCCGAATTATACCGACTAGTCCTGTGGTAGTGAGCGGTGGGTGGGGCACTTTTCTCACTAGGCTTTTTCTGAGGCCCAACTCATCTAGAATCTCCTTGGGTCCCCTCTTGCTCATCCAGGACAGCCTCCACATGGCAAGCAACAGTCAAACCGGTTTGGGAATCAGCCTTGCGGGCTCCAAGGTCTCCCAGAGTTCAGTTCCCAGGGTGTGTTCACATGCGTTAGGACTGTAGCTTCTGCCAACCATAGAGCCCTTGGGAAGAGGGGGTGGGAGTGAGCAGGAATGTTCTGGAGGCTGGGGTGGGGGCAGGGGGAGTGGCCTGAAGGTACTCTAGGCTGGGCCAGACCACGGGATCATTTAAGCTCACACCTTCCCAGCCTGAGGAGCTGTCGGGAAACTAATGTGCACGTCCCAGGCAGGCTGCACACCAGACCTAGCCAGTCCTTGTCTGTGAGACCCAAGCTCCTATAAGGAGGGGGGCAAATGGAAGTGTTCCCAGCCAGTGTGCCAACAGGCAGCCTCCCCTGGTTTTGCCCTTCTTACCACACAGTGATGGGGCTGGCAGAGCAGGGAACAGAAGGTGAGAATGATCTGGGAAAACCAGAAGCTGTTGAAGCTCTGAGAAGGGCGGAGCAACAGTGTGGCAGTGCCTTGGGAGAGCTTCCTCCGCAGAAAGTCAGGGACTGTTGTCAGCCCCCTGTGACTGTGGAAAAGTCCTGACCCCTTTTCTACAGCAGCAGAGCCTTTCACAACCACCCATGTGCCTTCCTGGACTCTTCCACGGAGCTTAGACAGGGCAGAGGCTGCTGTTCAAGGCCACACAGGAAGTTAGTATCAAACTGAGCTCAGATGAGAAACTGGAATCATAGTGTTTCCTGGTAACAGATCTGCTCTCAGATATGTTGTCATATAGCCCAGGGACATAAAAGGGAAGTCCTGTGCACCAATGGCAGAACCACTGTCCTGTGGTTCTGTGTCCTGTTTGAATCCACCAACCCCCTATTCTCTTCCCCCAGTACAGTATTGTCTTGGGCAGCCCTTGAGGCATGGGATGTGAGGGTGAAGATAAGGGTGCCAAGTAGCTAGGAAGGGGGACGTTGACTCTGTGCCCTCGTGTCCCTGGGCAGATCCTCACCATCCACAGCAGAGTGAGCAAGGTCAGATCTGTCTTATAGACAGATGTACCTATAGAGCCCTATGGCTGATTACCGTGTCAGTGACTCAGAACAACCTGCCCCAGTCTGAGACTAGGATCTCCTCTCATGGTCACATGTTTCCTGCGTGGGTTCCTCCTAGAGCAGGGGATGGGGCCATTTCTCCATTTCTGGGGCACCCAGCAGAGTAGGACTCCAGAAGCCAGCAGGAAACAGCTCATCAGTCCTGTGGCAAGTAGGCAGAGTGACACTTCCGTGGACATTTCTGTTGCTCTCCTAATACAAGTCCAGTTGCTTGGCTCCACTGGGAGCAGAGACGTGGCTCCTGTCACTCTCCCGCCTCCTTCAGGGCACAGTTGCGTGACTCTGAGGACCTTCCCAAGCTGGCTTGTATGGAGAGGGTGGCTGTAGTCTGCTCTAGCCCCTGTGCTCAGTGCCCCTGCAGAGGATGGACCTTGACAGCCTGGCTCCCTGGCACTTGGACACCAGAGCTGAGGCAGGAGTAGGTCAGTGTCAAGGTAGGGAGAGGGCTTGCAGAGAAACACTGGATGTGGACACTGTTGAGTGCCAGAGATGGCACTGCCTGCCCCATCAATCAAAAAAGGTGCCAGGTGGAAAAATTTTAGGATTTAGTTACATTTGTATGATTCTCCTAGAGTTTGGGAAAGACAGACCCACAAGGGACCAGGTCATTCTCCATTTGCCAGGTGTCTCGGCACTGGGAAGCCTGCAGAGGAGGGCAGCAGGGGAAATCCTGCAAACAGTTCAGCCTGTAGCATGCTCTGATTACCAGCATAGTGTCTACATTTGTGTGTGAGCTTGTTTAATTCTTGTCTCAGGAGGGAGGAGACTTGGTATGTGGGCGTCCAAAGATAAATATGATCTATTTGTCTTGGGGCTCCCTCAGACCAGGCCAGTGAAAAAGAGGAATTCTTTTTTTTAAAGATGAATAGACTCATATATATACTTATATAAAATGTTCACTGGTGTTTTGTCTGCATGTCTGTGTAAGGGTGTCAAATCCCCTGGACTGGAGTTTCAAACAGTTGTGAGCTGCCGTCTGGGTGCTGAGAATTAAACCTGAGTCCTCTGGAAGAGCAGCCAGTGTTCTTAACCTCGGAGTCATCTCTAGCCTTGAATTCTTACTGCCTCCTATTTTACAATAATAATATATTACTAATATATTGTTACTTATTATTGTTAATAATAAATAAATAAATGAAAGGGGTGTGCCCAGGCCTATGTATCCCTCATGAGTTCTAGAGTCCTTGGCACAAGCAGGAGGCTCCCATGGGCCCCAGTCATGGGACCAGGACCTTGTGCTTGGGAGATGAAGGAGGAGGATGTGAGAGTATGACTTGGCCCCATCTAGAGGAATAGGAGGTTGTCTTTCTTCTCATGGTTACCTCATGGGAGATGTATGGACACCGTGAGCACTAGTACCGGCTCCATGAGCAGATGACATGAAAGTGGCAGTTGTTCCCAAGTCACCTACACTGTTGTTTCTGTAAGCTGCCTACATTTAGTCTCATTGCCCTCTAGCTACGCGTGTCATGAAATGTGTCAGTGGACTCTACAGTAGGTTTTATATGGTTGACAGTGCCGTTGAGATCGGATTGCAGCTAGGGGCCTTGCAATTGCCTGTATCTCAGATAGAGTGCGTGATGACTGACCGTCTCCCATACTCTCATATCCTGAGCTCTTTCTATGTGACTCACTGCAACCTGTTAGTCATGTGTTAGCTGTGTCGTTCTTACTAAATGCTATACCGAATGCCGGGACTGTGGAGGTGAGCCCCTCTAATCCCATGTCTAGCCTGTAGACATAGTCCCATCTGCTTCTACTGAGCTTACCCTGACTACCCAGACCAGGGTAGTCTGGTGATAGGCAAGTCGGGAGACAGACACGTGGTGGGTGGTCCTGTTGTAATTCATTCCTGGGCTTGGACTAGGCAAGGTGCAAAGAGAACAGGCTGCCGAGACAGTCGGCTTATTGTGACCAGTTGGCTGTACCGGGCAGTGGTACATATTCTTAAGGTGCTCCTGGGACTGGAGTGGACATGTTGGTGGGAGATCTCCTGCCTCTGACTCGACAGGAAGTGCCGTAGCTCATCCTGCTGCTGTGTCATAGTCCCCTGAGCATCTAAAGTGCATGACTAAGGTATTTATTGGAGTAATAACCCTTCCTAGGGTATGATGTGTGGAGGTGTCTCCTGTGTCTTACAGGCCTCTTCTTGGCCATTTCTGAGTCCTTTCTGGGTGTCCTAGGTCCTAGAAGCCACCCCTCCTATCCCTGCTGCCCCATGCACACATACACAGCCCTCTTCTTCCCAGCTGCCTTCTAGCTGTGGAGCTGCTTCATGCTCCTCAGAGTGCCCTTGTTTCACCCTGCATTCTCTGGTGGTGTTGGATATTGGATAAGGCTTCTGTTTGGATCTTACCTCTAGGTCTCTGACCACCTCCAGCCTGCCTCTCAGGCCCAGCACCTCCTTACATCTGGTCTTTTCCAGTTCTTAGATCTTATAGGCACTGAGCATCCCAGGCCTATGTTCATACCTCCCTGCTTGGCTGCTCAGGGACCTGTTTCCCTGTGACCATCCTGGATGCCTCTGGTTTCTTGCTCCATTTAAAGTTCAAGCCTAGCCCCAACCTAGTGAGGGGCATTCTCTTAGATGCTGGAACCCAGCCTCTGCTCCCTTCTACCCCAACAGGATCCCATCGTTGGCCCCTAAGGCCTGGTCTCTGAAGTTCCACCTCATACCAGGTGTCCAAGCAGTTCCTAAATTAGAGCCTTGCTGCTTCTGCTGCCACCCTGATCTCTGCTGGGAGATGCAGATACAGAAGCAAATAGGAGCCTATCCCTGTCTCCAGGAACTCAGTGACCTCAGCCTCTACACTTCAGCCTGCCTTGCCTCTACACTGCTTCCGCTTTTCTTTGCCCTAAAGGACATTATGGTGGTACCTGCTTGTGAGAATTGTTGCAAGAAATATCTTGAAGGGGCAGGTGTGGAGAACCTGGGTCTTCCATACTCTCTCAGACCTGCATCCTAGAACCCATTTGGCAACCCCTTTATTTTTTCTCAGTTTTCTTTTAATCCTGCTAGTCAGTGGGCACACCACCTTATTGTACTCCCCAATACCACTGGCATAGAGAAACCTAGCTCTATCCTCAGAGACGCTGGGAAAGCAGAAATGCCTTTCTTCTGGGGCCATAGGTGTCTGTGTCAGCTGAAGAGGCGCAGCTGCACCTGAGTAGAAAACTGCCCTGTCTCACAGCAGGACACCGGCTGTCCTCCATCTACCCCTTGGCAGCTCAGGGCCACATGCAGAGCCATTGTTGAGTGCACAGATGGCTTCATCATCTGCCCTGAGGCCTCTGTCTACGCACACACATCTAACGTGAGTGTCTGGAGCTCATACCCACCCAGGACATTGTGTCTGCACTCTGCCCTGGGATCAGATGTGACAGGAAGACCAAGGCTCCAGAGCTTTCCTTGCTGTTACTCTGTCAACTGTGGGACCTGATGCTAATCATCGTCTGGTGAGTAACCGGTCACCAGCCATGTGCCTGCAGTCTTCCTGTACTTCAGAGTGTTGACTCAGGCCATCCTCACAGCTGCCTGTGACCTTGTCCAGGTGTCACACCATGGTGGTCTGGTTCCTCAGTGTGTGTCTCCCACAGGTTACATGGTGAGCGTTAAGTTGTTAGGGCTGCTTTTCCAGAGTTGACATGCATTATGGAATCTTTGGTCCTCTGGCCCCGTTCCCATCACCACCTCCTTTCTGGCTTCTACTTGCACTCTCCTGAGGACCTGGTATATCAGAGCTGCTGTGTGGAGCAGGCAGTCCGTCTTAGAGACTGGAAATTAGCTCTAAACCGAGGGCTCTTACACAGCCTACACGGTGTCCTGTAGCTGGGAAACAGCAGGACACACGACTCCAGGGCCGGTATGCTCAGCTCCTGCTCCCCCCTGGTGCCCACTGGGGACTGCAGGAGCACTTTTGGAAGGGACCTCCTAAAGGAACCACCATAGAAGAACACCGTGTTGCAAGGGAGGACAAAAAAGTATTTTCTAGGCAGAAGCCAAAAGACCTGAATGTAATCGTGTCCTGGAGACTAAAATATAGAGGGGGGACCTGAAACCTGTTGGGCAAAATAGGCTCCAGAATGAGGAAGTGAGAGACCATCTTCTGTTTCCAAGGCTGTCTCCTGCCTTCACTGAGCAGGGCGAATTTGCAGGTGCCCCAGGGGCTCCCTAGTAACCACTCACAAAGCTACACAGACCCCCTCTACCTACCAGCTACTGTTTTAAACACTTTATTCATGTCACTGTCACTGAAACATGATCCTGAAGAGCAGGCCTTAGTGTTAGTTGCTTTGACAGTAAAAGAGAGTAGGTGATTGTTTAGCTCAAGGTCACATAGGTGTCAGGTGGAACTGTTTTGGTCCCAGATTGTTTAAGCCCCTGGCCTTGAATCCTAGCTGGACGGCTGACCTCTAAGGCCAGGGCAGGTGTGCATAGAGGTGCTGCCTAGCTTGCTGACTTATACAGACTACCTTACCTAGTGCAGGAAGCCCCATACTCAGTAGGTGTTTGGCAGCCATTTGTCAAATTAATTTAAGTGAGTGATCAGACGCTTTGGCACCTTAAGGTGACAATGGATTGGAATGGAGCCTGTTAATAAAATAGTAGGTAGTATTTGTTGGGAGCCATAGTGGTGGCCTGTATCTCTAATTCCAGCACTTGGGAAGCAGAGGCAGACAGAACTTGAATTCAAGGCCAGCCTGGTTTACATAGTGAGTACGGGGTCTGCCAGAGCTACATGGTGACACCTTATCCCCAAAGGTCCCATGGGTTTTTTTTAATTTTTATTAATATTTATTTGTGTGTGTGTGAGAGAGGCAGAGAGAGATGTGTGGACAGGCTCTTGTGCCTCTGGTTGCTGAGGTACACACATGGGGAGGTCAGAAGACAATATGCAGGAGCTCTCCTTCCAACATGTGGGTCTCAGGGATGGAACTCGAGTCGTTGGCCCTTGAGCCATCTCTCCAGCCCTCTTTTGATCGTCTTAGATATATTGGATTATGTGTGTTTGTATACTATGTTAAGAAGTTTGGAAATAGTTTGAAATCTGGATTGAGTCCAAAGCAGTCCCCACTCTCCATGGGGAGGTCAGCCGGAAGGACACCTGGTGTAGTGGTCTGATGAGCTAGTGAGGAAGCTGGCTGATTTCTAGGGCTACCCACCTCAGTGCCTGGTTGTTGTGCAGGGCCTGCCCTAGGTGGACATCAAAGAAGGGACCTATAGGGATGGTTGCAGCTTGTTCTACCGTCAGAAAGGCCAGACCCTCCCGTTGGTCCATCTGGAGCAGAGGAAGCAGTGGGTGCCACTGTTACCATGTCTCTGAGTGCCAGGTCTTAGGTCACAGGCCTCTGTGAACCCTACTCCTAGTTATAGTCGACCTCTGTTTCCCTCTGCTCCTCTGGTACCCAGTTTCTGCTGAGCCAAAGACCCTCCACGTGGCTAGCCCAAACTGAAGGAGCTCAGGAAGGCTGCAGAGATGCTCAAACACCTTTCCATATTCTTCTGCAGCCCCCCAAACGCTCAACTCTCTGGGAGGGTGGCCTTGGATCTAAGTGACATCTGCAGCCAGTGGACCAACGGCTGCCGTGAAGCCAAGCAAGTTGTCCTTGTAAAAGGGTGAGGAGGGATTTGGGTTTCCTTGCTGATGTTTGCGGATAGAGGAGACTTGCTAACCTGGGAATGGCACTCACCACAGAGAAGGGGTACAAGTTATGACCTTAACTGTCTCTGCTGCCCATCCTGAGACCGTATGCTTCACCAGCTAGTACACTTAGGAAGCAGGTAGCCTTCCGAGAGTGTGCTTAGCCTCACCTGGCTGAGTCCCTCAGTCCCATGGGCTTTTCTGCCTGGCCCGTCTCTAAACGAACCCATATTCACTTCTTTGTCTGCAAATTTCCATGTGGCGTTGGTCTCCAAATAGCTTCCATTGATCTGCACCCTCATAAACATCTCCATTGCTCCTGCGCATCGCGAGGGAACTGCTTTCAACATCTGTTCTCACCAGGCTGTCAGCCAGGGTAGGGTGAGTGGCATCCTCTTTCCCTCTTGGACACAGAATTGTGGCCTTCCAGGCATGTGACAATGTGGCTAACACATGTCCCACCTGCTGCTGTCCAGTTCTCAGGGCCAATCCTATACCTTCATTATCTTTCCAGAAACCTCCCTACTTGGGACAGGGGACAGGTAGACAAGGCTGCCCTTCACCTGTCGGGCAGCCTGTAGTAACCAAGGAAACCCTGAATCCCACGGTGGCCTGGCTAGTGCCCAGAGGAACAGGGCTTGGATCGTGAGTCAGGTTGTAGGCAGCACCATCTCCATCCATCCTTTGTGCTGGCAACAGGCCTTCTAGAGCTGCAACCCTTTCTGGCCTCGTGCTTGGCATGCACATGAGCTTCCAGAAGCCTGGTACCCTGTGCAAGAAGCAGAACCAGGGCCTGTAGAAGAATGGAGCAGTCTGAAAACACACTTGTATCTGACCTAGCCTTTCTGCAATGGCAGCTTTCCCTCTAGCCGTGACAGGGAGGGCACCACAGAGCAGGGTACATCAGCATGTCTACTGCCTCTAGGGGAGAAACCCTCTCTTGAGGGTTACAGCTCCACCTCTCTCCTCGGTCGGGCACTTTTATGCAAAACAAGCTGAACAAGTACGTGGCAGCTTCAGTGAGACTTGTTGGAGCTGTGGGCTAAGGGAGAACCTGGACAGGGCCTGACAGTGTGAAATACAGGCCCTTCTGGTCATTATGTATTGGGGCATATTCCTCCAGTGCTGGCAGGGAACAACTTCAGGTACCTTACTAAAGTGGGAGGATCCAGGAGAAGACCAACTGGGGTTTGGCCTGCAGAAAGGCATTCTGCCTTCTATAGGGTTCCTTTCAGAGCAGGGATACATCTATCTCGCCACTCTCTGGTGATTGCTGTGAATGACTTTGCTTGCCTGAGACACAGGACAAGAATGAACACCTCCCCCCCTTATCACCAAGTAATCTGAAGCTGGGGGTGGGGGGTGTGAGATCCTTAGGGTCTTGCAGAGAGGTGGTGATAAACCCTGCCTTACTGTGTTCCCTCCCTAAACTTGGCTGTATCCTGGAAGGACCTTAGGAGACTTTTAGTCCCTAGTGGATCCATCGGGAGCATGAGAGGAAACCTCTTTCCTCCAGCATTGGTTCAGCCTGGTAGCAGAGACTCTTGCATGTGCTGTCTGGACCATCTCAAGCATGCACATGTACACACAAACACTGCTACCTTCTGCTATGGAAACCTTTCATCCTTCTAAGCATTTGAGGTCAACAGAGAGAGTGTGTGAGTGTGTGCATGTGTGCAACAGGCTGATGTCTGCTCAATAGGAACGTTCTGGCTGGGAGTTTGAGAGAGCCCAGTGAATGCTCCTGGGTCTTCAGCTCCAAAAAACCCTAAATTGTGTCTGCACCGTACGGTTTTTAATGTGTCCGTGGCGAGAAGCCAGGTAGCACTAAATGTTGAAAAGTCACACCCTCATTCAAGGCCGTCGTTGGCCTCTTTTCCCTAGACTCACCTTAGTTCCGTCTCTACCCTCTTCTTTGTTATTTGGACTCTTTGTTGGTGCCTCTTAACCTGGAGGCCATCCCAATTGGCCCCTTTAGTAGACTCTTGGCACAGATGCTTTTGCTCTTTCTTAAAGAACCTTAGCCCATTTCATGGTTTAAAACACTGAGACCATCTCCCAGGAACAAAGCCAGCATCTGGGAGCCCCTGTCTGGGAAGGGTGCCGTGGGGACTCGAGTGTGCCCACTGACCATCTGTCCGTCCTTGCAGCCCTGCTGTCCTCCTGGTGTGAAGAACTTGGCCGTCTGCTGTTGCTCCGACATCAGAAGAGCCGCCAGAACGACCCCCCTGGGAAACTCCCCATGCAGCCCCCCCTCAACTCCATGAGCTCCATGAAACCCACTCTGTCGCACAGGTAAGCGTGAAGGTGCCTTCAGGAGTGGGGTGCCTGGGGTTTGCTTGGAAACCTCCTGTGGTGTGAGCCCTGGAGGTGGGGCCTCTAAGAGGCAATTTGGCCTTTAAATCCGCCTAAATGATGTGGCTTCTTCCCCATCAGACAGGGAGGGCTGATTTTTTTTCCCCATAGGCCACTTTGTCCTTGAGATCCCTGGCTTCTAGTAGAACATAGGAATCATGAGCTCAGAACTGTCCCTCTATCCAGAGCAGGTACATGGGCACTCTCAGGGAAACCAGGGGCAAGTAGGGTCTCAGGGTGCCCCAGGCCTAGTGGTCACACTCCAATGTGAGGCAGAATCAGGCCACACCCATCATGCCAGAGCAGGTAAAACTGGGCTAGGGCTGCCAGAACCCTGGATCCTAGGCAGGAACAGGCTTGCTAGGGGCTGCCAAACACCTAGAAACTGGCCAGGCTGCCCTGCACCAACCTTGGAAAAGCACGTGGTGAGACTGGCAATTCCCTGTTAATTATCTCGCAGGCGCCTCGCTGAGCTGATGCTCTGAGTATTCTGTGGGCTGACCCTGCAACAACAGGGCCCGTCATGCTGTCTGCATCCCCCTTTGTGGGTCCTTGCTAATGACGGGGGCCTCTGCAATCAGCTCAGCTCTCATTATCCTGCCTGACTGAGAGACTCACAGCCCAGAACATGCTGTAGTCTTCCTGGACCTCATGGGCCAGGCACTGCCAGCACTCAGGGTCAGCCTTGTCTTCTAAATTGAATTAACTGTCAGGACCAGAGAGGACCTGCTCATCAAAGCCAGTGCCCTGCCTGGCCAGGAAGGCCCAACTGTGCTTGCCTGCCATCTCAGAGCACAGCAAGCCCCTCTCATCCAGGACACTGCCTCACCAGACCCTGGGCCCAGGCTCTGACAGCACAGCCTCTTCCTCCTGTACCAGTATTTCCTTAGGGATTCACCCTTGGCCTGGGTAGCTGTGTGCAGTAGTGGTGGGGGTGGTGGGGGTCTTATAAGGTTTTTGGCATCAATCATGGGCCCTGTCCACCTTGCTTTTCTGATGATGTCCCCATCTCCTGCCCCCAAGCATTGCAGCAGTAAGAACATCCAACACACTTTTGAGAGTGGGGATGTCACCTTAGTTGAGAACTGTTGCTCTAGAGAGGCAAACTGCTTCCTTCTGCCTTCCACTCCTTATCCCTAGTCAAGCTGTCAGTGAGCAGGACTTTGGCAATTGATCTGATAATTTAGCTTGACCATTTCACTTGGCGTTTCACAGTCTCCCTCTGGTGGCCCAGGCTGATCTCTAACTCCTGATCCTCCTGATTCAGCCTTCTAGTGCTAGGATTACAGGGGTGTGTGTGTGTGTGTGTGTGTGTGTGTGTGTGTGTGTGTGTGTG
>LOJH01004067.1:23307-37788 GCA_001685095.1 Ellobius talpinus | reverse complement strand
TCTGCCCTGCTCTGCTATAGGCTCAAAGCAGTCCTTTATTAACCAGTGATATTCCCAGCATACAGAGGGAAATCCCACATCAGCTGATATGTATGGGCTCCTTAGAAGGAGCGCCCTGTATAGGTGGCCAGTACAGGACTTGGTGAGGAGGTGAGTACAGGCTTGGGGGTGAGCTTGTGGGAGAGATCATTCTGGGGTGCATTTGAACTTTGCCCATTTAACACTAGAAGCTGATGGTGCTGACTTGTAGGCGAGGGAATGTCTTAGCCAGTCAGGGATGTGCACAGGTCTGGGGGTGGGGGTATGGGGTAGGGCGCTCAGGCAGGCTTTACTTGCTTGGTCCTGGGCCCAGAGGAAGGGTGACAGGGTGACCCAAGCCTGAATTCCAAAGACCAGGCCAGTAGGACTGAGCAGCTAGTTTGTCACGAAGTGCTGAGAACAAGGAGAAAAGCAAGATTCATCTATTGCCTCTATAAAGTGGGCCCAGGCTGTCCCTGGAAGAGGCAGTGCCTAGGTCCTGTTTCCAGAGGGTCATGGGCAATAAGCATGCTTGAAGAAAGAGCTTAGAGTGAGCTTTAGGTCACTCTGGTTTCTTCACTGCATAGCTGCTGGCCTGTGGGCCCCGTTAAAGCAGTCAGCATAGGTATGGCCCCTGCAGTGATGGGGAAGGGTCGCTGCTACCTGTCCTGTTCCCATGGAGGGGGCATCTTTTCCATATCAAGTGCTGTCATAATCTGAGGTCCCAGGGCTCAATGGGGCAAGGGTGAGCTAGGATGGTGAGGTGAAGACACTGTCCACTGTCACCTGAGCCCTGCCCCAGCTCTGAAGACCTCTTCTCTCTCTGCAGTGATGGGTCATTTCCTTATGACTCGGTCCCTTGGCAGCAGAACACCAATCAGCCTCCCGGCTCCCTGTCCGTGGTCACCACAGTGTGGGGAGTGACCAACACATCCCAGAGTCAGGTAAGAACCTGTCCCACTCCCTGCCTTGGCTCCTAGGCACAAATGTCCCTTATCTCCTTCCCCACTAGCGGGGAGGTTCTCCAGGGCACCATGCCATGACAGCCCTCCTCACGGTCTGAAGCCAGTTTCAGGACATACCCAGCTACAGACCATTATCACTTCAGGAAGGGTACACATTGCCTCAGGAGGGCCACAACTAGGTCTCTAAGGACCATCCCCGTTGCAAGGCCTTCTGGGAGAAAGGGATTCTCTTCTGAGGCCATGTTTACTCTAATAGTGTAAACAAACCCCCTGTGTGTCACTGACCTCAGACTTCTAAGCTGGGAACCCTTGACCCTGCAAGGTCTGGATTAGGTTTTACCAAGATGTTACCTTTCGGTGAAGTGTACCTGGGCCTTACAAACCCCAGTTGCCTTCCTAATCAAGCCTACTTTCATTCTTGTTTCTCCCTCTTTTCTCTCTCCTCTGTACCTCTGTCCTAACAGAGGGTCTCCTACTGCTGGACTTGGTCTGGGCCATCCTGGAGGGAGCTATCATACTTTCCTGCACACCCAATACAACCTCTAGGCACCCAGGCCCTATGGGCAGAGCTAGTGCTTGCCAAGGGCCTCACATCCCTCTCTGGAGCTGGGGACCACTTGAGTTGACTGTGAGCCTTGGCTATCCCTTTGCCTCACTCCATCCTGGTGGAAGTTCTCAGCCCTCTCCTTTGGATCCATTTTGATTCTGGGGACTATTCAAGACACCCCGTGCTTCTCTCTGCTGTGCCCGCCCTGTGATGGTTTGCTTTTTCCTTCCTCTTCTCATCCCTTTGTCCACACTACCTCAGGTACTGACCTCGGTGATAGCCACTCTCTCTGTTTGCAGGTCCTCGGGAACCCTATGGCCAATGCCAACAACCCTATGAATCCAGGTGGCAACCCCATGGCATCAGGCATGAGCACCAGCAACCCTGGCCTCAACTCCCCACAGTTCGCAGGGCAGCAGCAACAGTTCTCCACCAAAGCTGGCCCTGCCCAACCCTATATCCAACCCAACATGTATGGCCGACCCAGCTACCCTGGCAGCGGGGGCTTCGGAGCCAGGTGAGTGACCAATCTGGTGGTGTCCTTCTGCAGTGGTATGTTAGCCCTTCCTTCCTGCCTACATCCAGAAAGGACTCTGGCTTGAATTCCAGCTCCGCGTTGGCTGGTCCAGAATATGAGGACAGTGTTGCCGTCTGTTTTATCAGGCTGGCATCAGCCCAGTAGGGGTAGAAAGACTACATTCTCACTTCCTTGTAAGTCAGTAAGGTGAATTGGCAGAACTGAAGAGTAGTGACAGTGGGCTTCACTTGTTCAGAGTTCCTTAAGTCTTACTGACCTGTAGAGGAAAGACGAAATAGAGACTAGAGCCCCCAACTTCAGACTGCGTCAAGGGACAGAAGCAGGCAAGCCACCCTTCCCTGTCTAGGCACCTTGACCTCAGTCCACCTAGCTGTAATGATAAAGTTACTGGATTTCTGGCCTTGTAGTTCAAAACAGGAGTCTTACACTCCTGAACCCACACCCACACCTCTGTCACACAGCACCATACAATTCTCAGGTCAGCATCCACTAGAAGATAAGTTGTGGTGGCCAAGGGAAACCAGAGAGGCTATTGGAAAGCTTTAGCACTAGGTAACTAAAATTCGAGGAACAAGTGACCTAGTTATCACTAGTAGCAAGAATAGCTGCCAACCTCAGGAGTCCCGGATCCCCTCATATCCACACACTGGGTGCACAGAATGTGTGGGTAGAACCTTGTAGTGGTCCTCCCAGCCCTGAGCATGTCCCAGGCTCAGCTTTAGTAGATTTGATTACTCTCTGACTCCTCCCTGGTTCTCCTTCACAGTTACCCTGGGGGTCCTAGTGCCCCTGCCGGCATGGGCATCCCTCCACACACCCGGCCTCCTGCTGATTTCACCCAACCAGCTGCTGCTGCTGCTGCAGCTGCAGTAGCAGCAGCCGCCGCCACAGCCACTGCCACAGCCACAGCTACAGTGGCAGCCTTGCAAGAGACACAGAACAAGGATATAAACCAGTATGGACCGGTAAGGGTTCCTGCCTCCTGGTCTGGCCTCACCCAGACTGGGGAAATCTTGAGTATAGGTGACGTGCATCTCCTTGGAAGCCCCTAAAAGGGTGTATGTTAGGGTGTGGGTGTGGTGGCATGGTTGGGTGTGGCAGGGGTTTTTGGTGTGCTGTGTTCTACGTGGGATGGTAGCTCATGTGTGCATATGGGGAGGAGGTCTCCTGTTGGTCTCTGACTTCCTGGTTACCCAACAGTAGGCTCTGTGCCTAAAATCACTTGTTTACTAGCCTGTCCCCAATCACCTCTGAGGCCCGTATTGTCCTATTAACCTACTTTGTGGATTTCGCCCAGGCCTTATCACAGATCCTCTGACCTTCAGAAGGATAGGGTGGGGTGTGGAAAGGGGAGCCCCACAACCATGCAGGGCAGAAGCATGGAGGAAGGATACAGGGTGGGCAGGAGGATGTGGGCTGTGTTAGTCACACTCAGTGTATAGAGGGTGTATATCCATTGGCCACTGACAAAGGGCAAGGCCACGGTTTTCAGGAAAGGGCTTCAGCCTCCATCCTCATCCGCCTCCTCTTCCTTTGTCCTCCCTGTCCCCCTCCCATCCCTGACCACTTACCTGTCCCCTGCCTGCCTCCCTGGGAATGCTGCCTGTGCATTGGAGTGACTGCTCCTTGTCCTACCCAAACCCTAGCTGCATTTTCCCAAGAGACCTGCAGAGGGCAACAGTGAGCCCTGGAGACATCCCAGTTCCTTGCTGCAGCCACTTGGGAAAGTGTCCCTTCCCCCTTAGCTCCCTAACCTTCCCTCCCTGCACTTTCAATGCATGTGGCATTTTATTCTTTTTTTTTTTCTTCTTCTCCCGTTGAAGGTGTGTTCCTCTTTCCAGATGGGTCCCACCCAGGCGTATAACAGCCAATTCATGAACCAACCCGGGCCTCGGGGGCCTGCCTCCATGGGGGGCAGCATGAACCCTGCCAGCATGGCAGCTGGCATGACACCCTCGGGGATGAGTGGCCCTCCCATGGGCATGAACCAGCCCCGACCACCTGGCATCAGTCCCTTTGGCACACATGGGCAAAGGATGCCCCAGCAGACCTACCCAGGACCCCGGCCCCAGTCCCTTCCTATTCAGAGCATAAAGAGGCCCTACCCAGGAGAGGTAAGTGTGACAGCAGATGGGAGATGGGAGAGGAAGGGGCCCTGACATGAGGACCATAGGCAGAGCCTTGGAAACAGCATAGTTTGGCTGCCAGAGAACTTGAACTAAAGGTTAGGCATTGGAGCCTCGGCCCCTGACTAATGGCATTTCTATTGTGGAAGACCCCCCCAACAACCCAGCAAGTCACAGGGTTTTTTTTGTTTGTTTGTTTGTTTTGTTTTGTTTTTATTTAATGATATTGACAGTCCACCATGGCCTCTAGGCTGCCTCGTGGGCAAAAGGCAGTGACATTGTGAAATGCCCTGCCTAGAGCAGACAGGTGTGGAAGCAGAAACCATGATGATTGCTCGCTCCTGTCCAGGCTCAGATACTGACTGGATGACTTTGGGTGAGGACCTTCGTGCACAGAGCTGCCCAGGGAGCGAGAGCTAGCACCAGACCCTCTAGTACAAGCTGTCTGTGTCAGGGAGGCCATCAGATGGCAGGCAGTGCGTCCCTGGGTCTTAATTCCATGATAGTTGCGCTACTGAGACTAGTGCCTACTCTAACATCACCCAGCAGAGGCGCTGGTAGAAACAGTCCCAGTAGACTGTCCCAAACTCCCTGTAAGGTAGGGGGAAAGGAAGTCACCAGGCCTCAGTGATACTCAGAAAACCACTGGCCAACACAGAGATCAGGATCCTGGCCCAGCAGATGCCCCCTGCCCACCCTAGTGAAGTTTGTGTTTGGCACACCCCATGAAGCCCCTTCCTGAACATGGCGCCCCAGCTCTCCATCCCCTCTTAGATCACGTCCTTCTTGCTGGTCAAGACTGTGGCCTGAAGGGGATTTCTATCCCAAAGAGCCTAAGTTCTCTATGTCCCCACAGGTCCCTTTAGCAGTCACTCTCATAGAGAAGGGATGCTGTGGTAACTGGTATAGGTATCCTAAGCCTGAGGCTCAAGAGTAGGGGCTAGGTGCTTCCTGTACATCCAGGAGGCTAGCTCAAGCCCCGAGCCTCAACCTAGTGGGAACCAGTTCAGGGAGAGAAATTCAAAAGCCCATGCGTCGCCTCCCAGCCCTGGTTGCCCTTGGGTGGGGGCCTTAAGCTGATGGCTTCACTCCCAGACCACAGCCCAACACAGTTGTTTTTCTTAACACGCTACCCTCAACCTCCTGATATACCAGTGGCTACACTGACCATGCATGTTCTGAGCTCCAGGCTGCTGCCCTAAGGCCAAAGAAGACTTGCTTATTAAGAATCCTGATTGAGGCCAAGCCCTCTGCTCTTACTAAAGGAGTCTTCCGCAAAGCATTGTTACTTCCCAGGTGGTCCGGGTTATACTGCTGGATGGTCCCTGTCTGGGAGCTCTGACTTTCACCTCATGGCAGCATGCCCATCTTATATTGGAAGTGTCACAGCCTTGCTGCAGGCTGGAGTCATGTTGTTTGATCCCCTGCAGTACTCATGTAGCCTCATGAACATGTGGGTAGCAACCACTTCACACCACGGTGTAGAGCTCTCTGTGGCCCAGAGCAGCTGATGGGTCCCACAGTAAGTCATGGAAAGTCCCTAAGTACTGCCCACTCTGATGTATACTTCCAGGCACTGGAACATAGTCACCAATTAGATTGGAGCCTATAGAATGAAAGATTCTTAGACAGGGAATATTGAATAGCCAGGAAAGGAACCATTGACTCCAGGATGATGGCTCTAGGTACCTACGTCACGGGTGCCCTGGATCATCCACTGTTCCAGATAGGGAAGGTGACAGAAAGTGGCACTGTCTCCTTTCTAAATCATCTCTCCAGGAGAGGCTGTCTTGCCTCTTCATTGACTAGTTCTCCCACAACTGTATAGAGAGAGGGTTGAAACTGATCAGAATGGAACACTAGGTAGATGTTTTGCTCAGTATGAGACATAAGGACAGTGCTACCCAGATCAGCCTCGCTGCAAGGGTTGTCACCTCTTAGAAGTAAATTCTGTGACCTACGTCTCCCTAACACAATGGGGAACACAGCCTGAGGAGGCACAAGGATTTGGAGAAACTAAGGAGTGCTTTAGGATTGAAGCCCTCAAAGACACAGCTGAGAAGCTCTGAGCATCCGTGGAGTTCCAAGGGCACAGGCTTCCAAAAGAATAGTTTCGTGGAGAGGTGGCCATGATTTGGACGGGCAGAATGTCATGTCCCTGGATATCAAAGCAAGCAGAGGCTTCCAATACCTTCTGGCTCATTCTCTCCCTGTGATGGGTAGGAGACAGCAGAGCTAAGAGGAGGAGTTGGGGGCAGGGCTGAAGAGATAGTTCAATGGTTAAGAGCACTGATTGCTCTTGCAGAGGAGCCAGGTTCAACTACCAGAACCCATATGATGGCTCATACCCATCCATAACTCTAGTTCCAGGGGTACTGATACCTTCTGACTTTCACAGGTACCAGGCATACACATGGTGCACATACATATTTGTGGGAAATACACATATAAATTTTTTTAGAGAAAAAAAATGAGCTAGACACAGACTTGGCATTTGGGTAAGTAATCTGCTTGATGACACATCACTGCTGACCTACTCCTGACCTTTCTCCATTCCTACAGCCTAACTATGGAAACCAGCAATATGGACCAAACAGCCAGTTCCCCACCCAACCAGGCCAGTACCCCACCCCCAACCCCCCAAGGCCACTCACTTCTCCCAACTACCCTGGACAAAGGATGCCGAGCCAACCCAGCACTGGGCAGTACCCACCCCCCACGGTCAACATGGGGCAGTATTACAAGGTGAGTCTCCCCTTACCCCAGGCACTCACATCTCTAACCCCAGTCTTCAACAGCATTCTGACTCTGTGTGTATTCCTGAAGGAATCAAGAGGCAGGGGTTCTCTGGATGCTTAGTTGTGTCTGTGAGGAGGACCCTATTCTCATGAGTTCAGATGGTCGTCTTCTTTTCCCTTCTTCACAGTACATGAGGTAGTGATGGCAGAGGCGGCACAATTCTGAAGGACAAAACAAAACTACCCCTGTAATCTTGAGTCTGCCCCCCATCGTTGTATGTTTATTACTTATTTTACAGAGTATCTCTGTTCTTGATCACACCCTACCTCACTTCTTTCTCAGTGTTCACTTCTCGTTTTTCGCTTTTACGGTGCTGCTATGATAAAGATCTGTGAGCATTTAGCCTTTCCGTTGCCATTATTGCAAAATGCGTTCTCAGAAGGGGCCAGCTTGTGTGGCCCATGGCTGTGTATATTTGCCATCTTGGCTCCTACTCTGGCACCCTACCTGTTGCTGTTCTGGAGTCTTAGTAAAGTTGCATCTGTGGAAAAAAGATGCAGAGCTCGGGGCCTTCTGCTTCCCAACCTGGTCCCGAAGACCCTTCTTAGTTCCCTCTTCCCCAGCGCACTCCTGTCTCCAAGGGGGTCAGACCATGGGGCTCTTGTGCCCTCCACTCATTCCTGTTTTATTCCAACAGCCAGAACAGTTTAATGGGCAGAATAACACCTTCTCTGGAAGCAGCTACAGCAGTTACAGCCAAGGGAGCGTCAACAGGGTAAGTGCCATTTTAGTCTTAGAAAGTCAAGCTGACCCTCAGCAGGTATCAGCAGGTGGCTTGAACACTTTCTCTTCCTGCCCCAGCATCTCTGCATGTTTGTAGGGGTGCACAGATGGAGGATATACTTCTTGGTCATCTGCTGAGACATAGATACGCTCAGGACCTAGAGTCCACTGCTCTGCTAGGTGACCAAGGACAAGCATGGGCCCTACAGAAAATCAGACAGAGAAAGGATCCTGGGGACTGGGACTCCTCCCTGCCCCCAGCAGGTCCAGGGAATGTGGACTAGAATCACAATTTGGGGAGGCCAGCTGCCCTTTCTTTCTGCTCTAGGTTAGACAAGTCGTTAGCACGCAGCCTATGTGTCCCCTTTGACACCTGGCTGTGGGAACCTGACCTGAGGGGATCAGCAGAGTGTTTTGAAAAGGGATGGGGTCCTTCCCAGTCCCTCCTGTCCTCCAAAAGGAGAAGGATCCTGCAGGTGGGAGTGTCCTCTGGTGACTCCCCTCCCTTGGGATGAGGAGTAGCCCTAGGGTTGGATTTTGATGCAGATAGTAGAGTATATGTCCACAGTCTCAACCAGTTGTCTTCCTGTAAGTCTATAACCTATTTCTGATATCTTTTCCCAGCCTCCCAGGCCGGTTCCTGTGGCAAATTACCCCCACTCACCTGTTCCAGGGAACCCCACACCCCCCATGACTCCCGGGAGCAGCATACCTCCCTACCTGTCCCCCAGCCAAGATGTCAAGCCACCCTTCCCACCTGACATCAAGCCAAATATGAGCGCTCTGCCACCACCCCCAGGTGAGGATCCCATACTCTCCATTCCTCTTCAGTTAGCTCCATCTGGAGTCCCCCAGTGAGCAGGGTCAGAGGGCCCAGAAGCTGGGCTACCTGGGGTAGGAGTTAGGGCAGAAAGGACAGAGGGACTGAGAGCAAGGATTCCTCTCTCCCTGCAACATTTGGTGTGGGGACTGGACTGTCCATAGTCCTCCTCTCCCTTGGCCACCAGGAAGAGCCTGGGGCTTCAGGGAAAGAGAGGCCAGTGAGAGAAATGGGACTGTGTGGTGGGGTGAGCCAGCTGAGCTAAAGGAAGCCGCAGACTCTCAGTCATGTGCTTAAGTACATGAGTACTTTCTGGGGCTCTTGGCCCACCTTCATGTTCTTTGAGCATGCTTCCCAAGGCGATATCACATGGGTGAGTGAGTCCCACTCCATCCCCGGGGTGCTTGCCACTTACATGGTCCTTGTCTTTGCCCAGCCAACCACAATGATGAGTTACGACTCACATTCCCTGTGCGGGATGGCGTGGTTCTGGAGCCCTTCCGCCTGGAGCACAACCTGGCTGTCAGCAACCATGTGTTCCACCTGCGGCCCACGGTTCATCAGACGCTGATGTGGAGGTGAGGTGACCTGCATGGCGGCTGCCTTGCACAGGTACTGGCAGCAGCTTCCTGCCAGTCACCTCTTCAGCATCATTGATAGGGCTGTGCACTATGCAAAGCTCTGGGGATGTCACAAGGAACCCACAGGAGAGGGACTAAGCATCAACAATTAGGAACAGCTCTTACCCTAGTTCTAAGTGTTGACAGGATTTTCCGGACAGTAGGGAGGCTGGCAGAGCCCTAAGGGCTGGGAAGAGGGTATCTCATCAAGGTGACGAATTAGCAAAAGGAAACACCATCAACCTGAACATGGTTTGTGGTCAAAGCTGCCAGTGTGACAAGAGGAGGCTGTTGAAAACAGCAGAACTGGGCTAGGTAGGCCCCCTAAGCTCTGTTGATTGCAAGGAGGTGACCACTGTCTGGTACTGCTGCTCACTCTCAGGGTTGTGCTCAAGTCATGGGCCAGACTCTTTTGATTGAAGGGAAGACTGAGGCTGGAGTAGTATTTTAAAGAATGTGAGTTCTCAACACACAGAGTAAAGCTAAGACTTAAATTGGGGGCTTATAGATTCCAAAAGCCCTCCTGATCTTTGGTCACCCAGAGACTGACATAGAGCCCCTTCCCACCCCAGCTGCTTGGTTAAGCATCCTAAGAGCTGGAAGTGATTCTCTGCTCCCAGCGTGTTTGAAATCACACAACTTTGGACAACCAGTGGCTGTCACAGGCAAAACAGAATGGGCATTCAGGACACAGTAGCTGAGATGCTAAGATGGGAGTCCTGAGGCTTCAGAATACACAAACAAAATGGGCCAGAGATGCTGTTCCTGCCACCACCTGGAGATGGCCCCAAGGCCACAATCAGCGTAATTGCTGGTCTGGTCAAACATTTTTCCTTTTGTCCTTCTGACTCTTTTAGGGAAAAAGAGTCACTTGAAGGCAGACAGGGTAGCCAGGGCTATAGGAGGAGTGGCTTACATGGAAATGTAAGGGCTTGGGATGTTAGGATGGATGTTAGGATTTGGATTAGTAGGGAAATAGAATTTCTCGGGCAATGGTTCTTAACCTGTGGGTCCCAACCTCATTGAGGATCCTATATCAGATATTTGTATTATAATTCATAGCAGTAGCAGAATAACAGCTATGAAGTAGAAACAAAATAATTTTATGGTGTGAGGTCACCGCAATAGGAGGAACTGCATTGAAGGGTTGCAGCATTAGGAAGGTTGAGAACCGCTGCTCTAGGGTGAGGGAAGGGAAGGCTGTGGCCACAGGGGAGGGTCCCTAGGAACTCAGGATGACTGTGGCCATCCTGTGCTTCTCCTCAGGTCAGACCTGGAACTGCAGTTCAAGTGCTACCATCATGAGGATCGGCAGATGAACACCAACTGGCCAGCCTCCGTGCAGGTCAGCGTCAATGCCACACCCCTCACGATCGAGCGAGGCGACAATAAGACCTCCCACAAGCCCCTGCACCTCAAGCATGTATGCCAGCCGGGCCGTAACACCATCCAGATCACTGTCACCGCCTGCTGCTGTGTGAGTAGGGTGGGCAGACATGACTGGGAGCATTGCCTTGGTCTCCCTTGAGTCCTGAGGCATACCCTGGGACATTGTTCTCCATCCCCAAAGTGATCTAAGCTGCTATGCTCTGTTCATTTCTGTTATACTTAGTAATTTCTCCTTTGCACTTTGACTCTATTGGGATTCCACACACCTCCCCTTTATTCCTTGGTGTCTTCCCAGGCACGAGCACCTCATCCCAATGGCCAGGCCAAAGCTGTGATCTACTCTTACCTCATTTGAAAAATTCATATTCTCGCCACCTCCCCCCCACCTCTGCTAAATGTGGAGTTAAATCATTTTGTGTTGTCTTAGAGGGGCTGTGGAGAGGATATATATATACATGCACTCCCTCGTGCACACATGTGTTCACACGGGCACATTGCATATCCTTCCAATGTCTGTGATTTGAGACCACCGCAGAACTTTCCCCTTGTCCCTAGAAATCAGAGGCTGGGACACAGGGCTTCCCTGGGATACTTAACAGGGAAGCAAATTTCCTGCCTTATTCTGTTGGTGTCTCTGAAAGATCCAAAAGGAAACACTCAGTCCTGTCTGATTATGCAGAGGGGATGAGGCCAAAGAAATTGATCCTATAGATGGGGATGCTTCCTGAGGCTGTACAGCCATAGCATGAGAGTTGGAATACATGATCCTAGAAGGCTTCCTAGGGTGAGGTTGGCAGGATGGGCCCACAAGAAGGATGGGAAGTTAGGACAGGAGAGCAGGAATATACTGGAGCCTAGTCCTGGTGCCATGTGTACTATAACCTCAACCAGGAGCCTTTTCAGTGTAAAATCTACCATGTTAGCCTGCAGCATAGACAGTCATTTCAAAACCCAGCCTCTTAGTCCTTGGTCTCATTCTGCTTTCCAAGCCCCTCTTTCTCCCACGTCCTGGGGTACTCTCTCCTAAAGAGGCATCATTGAGATCCTGTAAACCCTTGGGCATGGGGCAGCTTGGGTCACATATGCTGCAGACAGGGCAGATATGGGAATTGTGGGTCACACTGAACTTCCTGCTCTCTCTGCAGTCCCACCTCTTCGTGCTGCAGCTGGTACACAGGCCCTCCGTGCGCTCAGTGCTGCAGGGCCTCCTCAAGAAGCGCCTACTACCTGCCGAGCACTGCATCACAAAAAGTGAGTCGGGTGGGAGGGGCTGGGCCCTAGAGGTAGTAATGCCCAGGATGCTAAGCCCTAGAGCACCTCTTGTGGGATGTACTGCCCCTCCTATCTATAGTACTGTTCCTTACAACACCACCGTGCAGTCTGGCTTCTATTCCTACCCTCGCAGAACTAAGTGCAGAAGTGCCTGAGGGCTTTTTGCTGACCCAGTTAAATCAGAGGAGCACCAGACTGGGTTTCTGCGAGCTTTGCAGAAAGTTCCTGGTCCTAGTGAGGGTGGAGTCTGTTCTTCAGAAAAGGGGCTCTCCTTAGTCCTGTCTCCCTCATGCATCACATGTGGAAGGTGGGGCGGGGGTGGGGCAGGGATATGCAGAACATGTTCAGGAACTTGCTAAGACCCAACCTCGGTAGAACACCCAGCCCTCACCCTGTCCCTCCTACCCCACAGTCAAGCGGAATTTCAGCAGTGTGGCCGCCTCCTCGGGCAACACAACTCTCAACGGGGAGGATGGTGTGGAGCAGACAGCCATCAAGGTGTCTCTGAAGTGCCCCATCACATTCCGGCGCATACAGCTGCCTGCTCGAGGCCACGATTGCAAGCATGTTCAGGTGAGCAATCCCGGGAAGTGCACCTCTGAGGCAGGCACACGGAATTGGCAGGGTGACGAAGGACATCATGGCCATTGGCAGCCATGCTCTCAGGCATCTTTTTTTCCTTTCAGGTCCATCTCTGGGGTCCCGGTGATGATAGTACCAAAATACAGTTAGACGATCAGCTATTGAAGGCCAGCAGAAAGTTATGACTAGACACCACGGGCTAGTTTAGCGACCTGCCCTGAGCAGGTTTTCAGGAAGGAGACAACCCAGGCCAGCAAAGGGGGGATGCCCAGGGTATGTGTCCTAGAACAGGGATGCAAGGATCACAGGGCCCAGGTATACTGTCTTCTCAGCACGGTTCATCCTGAAAGCTGAGTGGCAGTCAGGCTTCCCTCTGAGTGCATAAGTGTCACAGGGCCCAGTATACTGTCTTCTACAGCACGGTTCGTCCTGAAAGCTGCGTGGCAGACAGGCTTCCCTCTGAGTGCGTAGATGTTGACAGGCGATGGGATCGCTTTATCTGATCCAGACTGCTAAACTTGATCAGATTCATCCTGGGTCCCTGAGCTACACTGCTCCTGGCCTCAGTAAAAGACATAGGCAGTGAGACTTGGATGGGGTGCAGGGTCCAGAGGAGCTTTAAGGACAGGGAAATGGTAGGTGAGGGCTGCTGCACAGAAGCAGTAGACACAGCAGGACATTCTTCCTATGGGTCCAGAGCCAAGGCAAGGTGTCTCCTGACAGTGCTGATCTTACCTATCTGTCTCCTGCTTCCACAGTGCTTTGACCTGGAGTCGTACCTCCAACTGAATTGTGAGCGAGGGACCTGGAGGTGTCCTGTGTGCAAGTAAGTGGTGCTCACTTTGCCTGTTCTTGGAGCTCTAAGCTGCTCTGTTTACCCCTCAGGTGAAACAGGCCCCTGCAGAGGCATGGGTCTCGCAGTGGCAGGATGGTAGCGATGGGTGGGCTGTGCCCTGCCTCCAGGAGCAAAGACCAAGCCTTATTCTTCTTTTTCAGTAAAACTGCTCTGCTTGAGGGTCTAGAGGTGGATCAGTATATGTGGGGGATCCTGAATGCCATCCAACAGTAAGTGAAGTCCCCACTAGAGGGGTCCAGCCTGGCTTGGAGGAGAGGGAAAAGTGGGGGGGTGTTAGACAGTCCTGAGTACTTCCTAGGCAGCCGCCAATCTGCAGCCTGACCTTGGGAATTCCTGGACCTGGAGGCCAATGTGTTCTAGAAGGGACAGAACTCAGCCAGTGCAGAAACTTCTCTTTTTTTGGAGGGGGGTAGAGGGTGGGGGGAAGTTCTTGGGTTCAGCAACCCCAGGCTCTGTTTTTCTAAGAATCAGTATCCCCATTTCACCAAAGATGTGAACTCCACTAGGCCTCTGCCCTATACACAGCTCTGACATAGAATTGTAGACATAATCTTGTCTCCAAAGCTAGGGACTCTAAGCCTCAGTTTTGCCTGCATTGCTCTCCCCACCAGCTCCGAGTTTGAAGAGGTCACCATTGACCCCACATGCAGCTGGCGGCCAGTGCCCATCAAGTCAGACCTCCACATCAAGGATGACCCTGATGGCATCCCCTCAAAGCGGTTTAAAACTATGAGCCCCAGCCAGATGATCATGCCCAATGTCATGGAGATGATCGCTGCTCTGGGCCCTGGCCCATCTCCCTACCCCCTCCCACCTCCTCCTGGGGGCACCAGTTCCAACGACTACAGCAGCCAAGGTAAGTAATGTGATATTGGATAGGGAGAGAAGAGGCCAGTCTGGGTCCACTGGGGACTTGGGATTTCTATGTAGCAAATTGATGGTATCAGGTACAGAATGGGAGAAGAAAGGCATAAATGGATAAGTGGTTCAATGTTAAAAGCACTTGTATTTGCAGAGGGCCTGGGTTCAATTCCCAGAACCCACATGACTCACAACCAACCACAACTGCTGTTTAAAGGGATCCAATGCTCTCTTCTGAACTCCACCTGCAGCAGGCATACACTTACATGCAAGCAAAACATTCCACTCATACACATAAAAAAATAAGTCTTGGGCTGGAGAGATGGCTCAGAGGTTAAGAGTACTGACTGCTCTTCCAGAGGTCC
>LOJH01004067.1:2784-23213 GCA_001685095.1 Ellobius talpinus | reverse complement strand
CAGCAAGCATACAGACAGAACACTGTATACATAATAAATAAATCTTTAAAAAAATAAGTCTTAAAAATACAAGGGGGTGGGGCAGAGGGAACATACCCTCTGAAAATAGTCCTCAGGTCCCCTGACTTGGGGGAATAATGGTCCAAGCCCAAAGATTTCACAGCCTGCTCTGCCAGGTTACCAGTCCTGCTCTTCTGCGTCTCCCACCCTCCCAGAGAGAGCC
Source organism: Ellobius talpinus (assembly GCA_001685095.1). Lineage (NCBI taxonomy): Eukaryota > Metazoa > Chordata > Mammalia > Rodentia > Cricetidae > Ellobius > Ellobius talpinus. Next base: position 22,990 of record LOJH01004067.1, on the reverse strand, counting down.
TAGGCACTGGAGCCCTATCCTTTGCTTACCCAGGCTACTGTCACTCAGTCTCATGTTCATCAATTCCAGACTTTCGACACCACCCCTGCTGTCTTCCACTTAGTTCCTAGAAAATATCTGTCTGAGGATGGTGACCCTGTCACTCAGATCTGTCATCTTAGCTCTTCAAGATGCCCAGGTCATTAGTGGACCAAAGTCATTAGTTTACTGACTGAAGTCCACAGCCACAGGACCCTGACATCACAGCATTCTGACTATGTCTCACCATCACCATGGATACAGTGGCTGGAGAGGCTGGTTTATCATCTGGAGCCTGGTGCTCTTGGACACGGCAGAATAGCCCCCTTGGGTTTGGGGTTGGTAGGAAATATGGCCCCAGTAGACAGCAGCCCAGCAACTCCTGTTCTCGTCTCAGACTGAGCCTCTTCCTTTCTGCCCTTCTGTAACAGAGGAGCAGTCCACTCACCTGGGGTGGGGGTGGTGCATTTGTACATACCTGGGGTACCCCAGCCCATCCAAAAGCATGATGCTTCATTATATAGCAGCCATGCCTGTTTCGAGGGATGGCATGAACTTGGCTTTTTTACTCTGTCAGCTGAGGGTGACCACCTTCCCTCTAGATGACCTCCCTCCACCCTATCTTAATTCCATCCCAGGAAACAACTACCAGGGCCATGGCAATTTTGACTTCCCCCATGGGAATCCCGGAGGGACATCTATGAACGACTTCATGCATGGTCCCCCCCAGCTCTCTCACCCACCGGACATGCCCAACAACATGGCTGCCCTCGAGAAACCCCTCAGCCACCCCATGCAGGAAACTGTGAGTACCTTTAACTTGTGTCTCAGCCTTCCCATTTGCCTATGTTCCGTTCCCAGCCTCATCTGGGGCTGACTGAGGCAGGGGTGCTCTCTCTTTGGGTATTGTGATATAAGTACCCTGGTTCCTTCCTCAACAAAAAGAAAAATTAAGAATTAGATCTGAGAGCTCCAAAAAAGGGGGGGGAGAAGCTGGCGTGGTTGGTCCTTATCTGTTAACTTGACTGTTTTAGTGAGAACTTTGGATTCTCTTGAAATTAAGCAAGCTCCAGGCTTGCCCCCGCATACCCATGGACCACCTCCAAGCTCCATTTACACTCTTTCACTCTCCTCTGATTCCAGCCCCTGGGAATTAGGTCCCATGCTTAGACACTTAGTCTCCAGGGATCTGAATCTTTTCATTCGGGGTCTCACTATCACCAGCCAACAGGAGGTTCCAGGACATCTGACCTCACTGAGGTCTTGCCCTCCTTGTCTTGTCTCCTGCTTACTGGCATGTTCCACATGCCTGGGAGCACCTCCTTGGAGCAAGATGCGCAGAGCTAACCACAAGCCATCCTTTCCTGTGGCTCTAGCAACCATGGCAAGAGAGCTGGCCATTCTCGAGCCCTCGGTTTGAATGCTAAACTGTTGTGCACTAGGTAGCAAATGCTCCTGGGTCAGGATTAATAAGGCACACTGAGCCTGTGCTCACAAAACATACCTTCTTGAGCTGGGGTAGAGGAAGAGCAGTGGGGGTTTGGGAGTGACTTCTGTAAGGCCTCATCATGTTAGGCTCTCAGATAGGAATGCCAGCCAGAGGTGGTCCAGAGTTTTCCACAGTGCCTGGTAGTGGGGTTGGAGGACCTCTGTCGGAAGACTGACAGGGGTCTTCTCATCTTCTCTCACATGGACTGGAAGAAAGGTGTCACACATTCCTGGTTGTCAATAAGAATGAGTATTGTGGCTGGTGATGCACTGTGGCTGGTGGAGCGCTTCCCCGGCACTGCATCGACAGGACATGATATAGACTTGCAATCTCAAAACTCAGAGATAGAGGAAGGAGCATGGAAAGTTCAGAGTCCTCCTTAGCTGCATAGCAGGTTTGAGGTCAGCCTAGGATACTTGAGAGCCTGCCTCCAAAAAAAACCCCCAAACAAACAAACAAAAACCAGAAAGAGAAACAAAGAAAAATGCATATTGACTCTGCCTGTGAAGGTTTTAACTTCCAGCCACTGATCTCCTCCAAGCTCTCCAGGACCTCAGCATTCCACAGCCAGGGGACACCCACATGTACTACATACCCTAAGCCCTCACAGCTACTAATCCTGGAAGACGATAGGGAGGACCATGGACCGTATGTCCTCTTACAAGCCAAGCTTTTTTGCTTCTTGGTTCATCCTGCCACTGAGACTGTATGTAGAGGTCTCTGTATCAGAATCAACCTAAGAGCTCCTCCAGGATTCTCCCAAGGTGCACGTGGTCCTTTCTCAGCTCTGTCATCTCCCCTGAAAACTACCAGACCTAGTACTGCATTTATACCACCTGGGGGAGACAATCCCAGGCCAACCCTTAGTGCATCTGCTGTCTAGAAGCAGCCTGGCCCTGTCTGAGCAGGTGGTCAGAGGGCTCTCCTGCAGTCCAGAATAGGCTAGTTGGTTCTAGCCAAGCACTGATTTGTGCAAGAATTCTCCCACACCAAGCAGCAGAAAGGCAGATACAGCAGCTGGCTTAAGGCATTCTGAGCCCTGAGACGTTCTAGCTCTTGGCAAGGTCAAGTGGACAGAGGATCAGAGATTTTGTAGGATCAGAGGGTATCATGGGATCCAAGATTTCAGCCCTGAGCTGAGCTTAGCTGTTCATGGGGGTCTGGAGTCCCTCTCTGCTCCCTCAGGATGGGTGCCGGGGAACTCTGCTGCAGTGAGCTAAGTGAGAACTCCCAACTGGCTCCTCACCACTCTGTGACCTTTTCTTCTAGCCCCTTCACACCATGCCACATGTGGGTCACCTAGGGACCTGGACTGGGGAGCACTGTGATACTAATGTTATATTGGAGTGGAGTCCTGTACCCCACAAAGAAAGGATACACCAGGACTTTTGGTAGAGACCAGATCACGGCAGACTTAGGGAGCAGCTTTTAGCAGACATGGGAAGAGGTACTGGGGTCTGGGAGACCAAGGGTGGCATGATTGCCGCTTGTTAACCTAACAAGGAAGAACCTAGAAATGGGGCAGGGATGAGAGTCATCTGAGACCAAGCAAGCATTGGGTCACCAGGCTGATGTGTCCTTGGCAGTATGTAAGTGGGACTGGTGGTTTTGTTTGAATGCATAGAGCAGGCAGAAGCCTTTGCCGGAGAGCAGCTTCAGGCCTTCTGCTTTGAAGGGTCTACTTGAAACAGCAAGAAGCACTCACCAGGCATGTGTATACATAAAAACCCTTATACTCACAGCCAACTGATTTTCAATGCATTTGCCAATTAGAAGGGATGAATTCCCTAGTTAACCTGTTAGAGTCACACTGCCCTGTTCCTCCACAGCCCCAGCGTGAAATCCATTGCTGATCAAGGTGGTGTGGCCTTTAGGCTGTACCCTAAAATGCCCCTGGCAAAGCCAGGCTCTCTCCCTGATCAGCCATTTTATCATCAGATGAGTTCCATCCTGGGTGGGAGGCAGGCAAAGCACCCGTCTTATTGCCAGCCTGGGGCCCACTTGGGGGGATCACACTCCCAGTCCTGAGCTGCACGCCTGCCCGTGCCATGTCCACGCCTGCTCTGCACTGCCCTAGCCCTGGGGAGCCTGCACCACGCTGCCAACAGCTACCCGCTTCCCAGAAACACGTCCATTTGCTTGTCCATTCTGCCCTTGCTGTTGTTTGTTGTGACAGTGTGGGGGTGGGGAGCTCTCTGGTCTATGCCTGGCTCGAGGCCTTTCCCAGGCTCTGTATGGAGTGAGACCTCTTCCCCACATGTCCCTTTACAGCCTTCCTGGTTGTCAGTTTCTGGAAAGGATAGATTTTTTTTGATTTTCTGTTCTGCTCCCCAACCCCAGATCGTTGTTCTTCGTGAGGGGTTCCCTTGTTTGAGGTCCGTTACTTCCTGGTTTGTTCGGGTTTCATTTTCTCCAGGCATCCGTCGTTGTGCCTCGTCACCTCACCTCTCTTTTCTCCTGCTCTCTCCTCCTCCACAGATGCCCCACGCTGGCAGTTCTGACCAGCCCCATCCCTCCATACAACAAGGTTTGCACGTACCACACCCCAGCAGCCAGGCAGGGCCTCCATTACATCACAGTGGGGCTCCTCCTCCTTCCCAGCCTCCCCGGCAGCCACCACAGGCCGCTCCCAGCAACCATCCACACAGCGACCTGACCTTTAACCCCTCCTCAGCCTTAGAGGGTCAGGCCGGAGCACAGGGAGCATCCGACATGCCGGAACCTTCACTGGATGTAAGTTGGGGTCACCACACACCTCGGTCTGGGGCCAGGCATGGCACCGGGACCTTCCCAAGAGAAGGGGGGTACTTAAGGGCTCAAGGCCTCGGGTGGAAAAGTGGGTGGGTGGTGGGTGGGCCCCAGCCAGTCTCCTCTGGTTCTAGCACTAGGATGCCCCATATGGAGATATGTCATGTGAGGCCCACCCCCACCCATCAACCCCTTGGCCCAATAGTCCTGTTCCCCAGTCCTACCCCTTTTCTACCTAGGCTCTTGCAGGGACCCTCCAGTCAGGGCCTTGGAGATAGTACAAGAGAGTCCTTGCCCTTCTTCCCACAGCCTCCCTCACACCCCCATGTCGAGCTTGCTATTTCTGTATCTACCTTCTGGCCTGGGCAGGGGAAGGGCTAAGAATGGTGTCCCACCATCGTCTTGCTGGTCTTGTCTGCCTGCGGTTTCCTTGTCCATGTGTTTCCATTCCCCGCTTCCGCTTGCTCCATTGCTCACTCCAAGAAGCCTCTCCGTGGAATGACAGAAGACGGTTGGGAGGAAGACAGGGTCAATGTGGGCAGCTGAGACTCCAGGATCTCCCGTCCTGGGGCCTCAGTGGTCTAGAAGGAGGGGATCACAGAAAGATTGTTACTAGACACTTGCTTCTCCTACCCCCTCAGGAGCTAGGAGCTGTAGCCAGTCCCAACCCCTAGGTACTGGACTCCTGGCCCTGCAGTCAGCATCCACCCCAGTGGCATCTGAGAGCAATTGACAGGGAGAAGTGTCGTTATCTTTGGTTTGCAGATATCTTGGTTTCTCACCAGCTCTCCCCTCTAGTCAGACCGGTGGGATGCTTCTAGATTCAGGAGCTCCTCTGCCCCAATAGGACATACCTACTCACATGGGGAGCAGAGACAGTTGAACCACAGGGACGGGACAGGACAGCCAGCCAGCCACAGACTCAGTAAGATTCTGGGAGAAATTCTAGGGCAGCAAGCACTGTGAGGACCAGCTGTCTTCCTTTTGCTTATGGGTGAAGCCGGATGGCTTATGCTACCAAGCTGCTCGTGGCAGGTTCTAAGAGGACAGAGAAACAGTCAAAAGAAAGCCCAGCCCTTGATCTGTAATGGGGCTGACATCAGTGCCTGACAGGAGGGATCAGCCCAGTGAGTCTCTGCTGGTAGGCTAAGGGTTCCACTGCCCTTGGCATTTGTTGAGTGTGGGCATGCCTACCGCAGGTGGGGTGCAGTGGTCTGGATTGGTCTTGAGGACAGCCAGCAGGCCCATACTCAACACCGTTAGTTTTCCATCTCTGAGGTAGAACTCCAAGAGGTGAGCCGAAGGAAGTGAGCAGCCAGAGAGACCCCTCACTCCTCCTCCTCCTCCCAGACCACCCTCAGCCACCTCAACTGGGCTTTTTCTCTTCTAGCTACTGCCGGAACTCACAAACCCTGACGAGCTCCTCTCCTACCTGGACCCCCCCGACCTTCCAAGCAATAGCAACGATGACCTCCTGTCTCTCTTTGAGAACAACTGAAGGCCACCTTCCATTAGGGCCATCCCTACCCACTATGCCTCCTGCCCCATCTGTCCCACATACTTTTCCTCACAGGAGCCCATGTTCAGGCCTCCTGCACCAGGACCTCAGGCTGGGGGCTGAGCAGAGCACACTAGGCAGGGAAGGCCATGTGGGTCTGCAGTCCTATTTGCCTGAATGCTCCAGGGCCTATGCCCAGAGTGAGCCTGAAGAAGGCCCCTGGAAGATGAACCCCAGCTGAGGGGATCCAGTCCCAGCAAGAGACATGCCAGTGGCAACTATAGGTCCCTCCATATGTGCTGACTCCAGACGACCGACCTTCCAGTGCCCCAAAGTTCTTCCATGTTTTTAAACCATATCCCTGCCTCCTGGCCCAGAGCCTCCTTCAAGTGACTGGAACCTGAGAGAAGCCTGCACTCCCACCCCCAGGCCAGGGAAGTGGACAACCTTGGAGGAGTGGTGACTGTTTACAGCAGTGAGGAAGGCCACCCCCATACACACACATATACACACACACACACACACACACACACATACACACACAACACCCCAGAAAAGCACAAACCTCTGGGAAGGAGAACATCCCTCAGGGCCAAGGGTCGTGGCTTTGGCCTCTGACTCCTAAGACAAGATGCCCTAGAAACACACTCTCAGCAGAACAAGGACAAAGTGCTGTGTCTGAAAAGGCATGTCACTCCTGTTTGGGGGCTGGTGGGACACAGGTCAGGGCCTTCCATGGAGCCAGGACAATGCATAGGAGGGCTCCTCAACTAAGACCAGGGCCAAAGCTTGCAGTGAGCAGAGAGCATGTGCACAAACGTGCACTCCACCAAAATGTGCCCTCTGTTGGGGCTTTTGGGAAGATGCCAGCCAGAGCCCAACAGGAGCAGCCAAAGCCTTGCAGCCCCAAGCTACTCCCTGCTTTTAAATGACCACAGTGGAAAGCTCTGAAGTCACCCAAGGAAAGGATCATTGCATCTGGACAGCAAGCAAACCATTTCCTTCCATGTTCTTTTTCCTTCCTCCTGCCCATACATACCCTCCGTCTCTAAGACTATTCCATGGGACCCACTTCCCCCTGGGTTCTAGTTCTCCTTTCCCCAGCCAGCTGTAGGGGTACATGGTAGAGAGGCTGGGCAGCACAAGGCAACGTGGGCAGGAACCTGGGCTTCACAGCAAGAGCCCAGGGCATCCATGTCTCTCCAAGCTGCCAACCTGGTTCAGCAGGTTCTCCACTCATGGCTGCCTCTGTCTCCAGCCCAGGCCATTGCTGTGTGCACCAGGATATCTTGGCAGGCAGCTTGTGGCGTCTATGAAGCTGCCTGCCATTCTCTGTTTCCTTCCTCCACCCAGAGCTCGTGCTACACTCCTGCTCACCCAGCAAGTGCAGCCTCTGGTCCTGCTGTTCACTCCATCCAGCTTAGAGTCCCCTGTTGGCGTGTCATACTGTCACCTGCTTTGTTCCAGGCTGGTCTATGTCCCCTGAGCCTCATGGCCTGTGGTGATGCCAGGTTGTCCAATCACATGAGTCCCATCTATAAATTCTTTGCTCCCTTCTCCAGTGCTGCCACCCAGGGCCCTCTCCTGCCTCCTGTCCGCTGTCAGCATCCTCATTCGTCATCAGTCATTGGTTTCCCTCTGTGCTCCCTGGCACTTTTACATAGAATGTACCAGAAAGGTGACCCTAACTGTTGACTTACTGTCACCCTAAAAAATGGCACAAGGAAAGTTGCCATCACCCCTCTCCTCCTCTTCTTTGTCCTGTTGTTGAGGTTTTTTCAAATAATGTGTTCAGTATGCAAATCAATTATTTTAAGAATCGCTTTTGTAAATATCTTTGTGAATATTTTAGTATCGTCTTTGATAATATTTGACATTTTCATGACCTGGTTATAGCCTTTGCTGGTGTTTTTAAAATATCTTGACTCAATGACAAAAACCAAGTTCTTTTTTAAAAAAACAAACAACAAAAACAAAAAACAACCAGGGCTATTTGTACAGATGAGGGAGGAGCAGAAGAGGTGGCCATGCCCGAGTTGAGCGACCAGGCCACCCACTATTGAGAGCCACTCTCAGTCAGCCAGTAGGGACAAAACACCACACCAGGTACCATGTGGCTGTCCCTGCCCAGTGCTGTGTCCTGGTATACGGCCATGCTCTGTGGCGGGCCGTGTGGATTGTTCAGCTTCAGACTGACAGATGCCTTTCTCAGAAGTTCCTGCTTCTTGCCGTGATACTGTGCCCCAGAACAGCTTGGGGTCCCTGCTGGTTCTTGTCAAGCTGTGCCCAGGTTCTCTACAGGTTTCCAGTGCAAAAGGCCTAGACACTCCCTGTCGCCTCTCCTGCCATCGCTCAGTTGGCACCCCGAGGCTGATTTCCTAGGCCCTCTCCCAGGCAAGTGCGCACCAACAAGTCCGCCACAGAGCCTGAAACCCATGCTCTGGAAATATCCCTTCCTGAGAAATGTTGGAGCTCATCCAGGGTTTGTGAGAGAGGTTCAAAGACATCTGGGGCTGGAGCCATGCCTTGGTAGTGACAAATGCAGGTAAAGGTGACATCCATAAGCAGAGGCAGGCACCGGCTATGGAAAGAGCCTTCCTCGGTCCTGCCTAATAACAACTTGGAGCCATAGTAACCTCAGAAATGAGGCCTCAGCCAGCCACTTTACCACAACGAGCAACCCACCCATAGGCACATACTGGCCATCACTCAACAAAATGAGCTGGGAGTCCACGGGCAGATGGGAAGGGCTCCCCGCACAGGCGATCACCCCCATCTTCTTGGTTTGAAGCTTTATTCATGTCTCATGTTCCCTGTAGCCATTTTATTTTTTAAAAGCTTCCTAATACTTTCTCCCTAACCCCCAGAGAGCTACAGGTCTGCTCCCAATGGGCCCTTGGGCCTGACCCATCCAGACCAGGCAGTGTGAGCGGCGGCGACTCAAGGGACGTGTGTACATATGTAAATGAGAAATAGACATGTCAACAAGATGCATTCATTTCTCTCGGAATGTGTGTTGTTTTTATTTTGCGAAACAAAACAACAAAAGGCTTGGAACTCCATCCTCTGTGGAATACTAGATCCCATTTGTTAGCGTTTGTGACTCCACCTTTGTCTCATGTAATATACTCTGCCCCTGCGTGAAAAGGCATTTTCGTTCTGTTTTGTTTTTATTTTACCTACATGTACTATTTACCTTCAGTGTCCTAGCCCTGCCACCTGTGTATTTTTAGGGTGCTATGGAAACAATGAAGAGAAATGGGGATTTCAGAAGAAAATTGTAACCAAATTCATACTTTGTATAAGTTTTTGATATCATGATCACAGATGACTCACACGTACACACATCCACACCCACACGTGCAGCCTGAAGTGACGTCCATGGAAACCGCCATTGTCTTTGTACATCGTATGTACACTGCAATCATTTCATACTTTTGACTGGTCAGAAAACTAATTGTGATTTCTAGTCTTGCAAAGCTGTATGTAGTTAGATGATGTGACCTCTAATATTTATCTAATAAATATGTATTCAGATGAAACCTGTATATTAGGTGTTCATGTGGTTATTTTGTATTTAAAGATCAAATTATTTGATTATTGCTAGACATTTCTATACTCTGTTGTAACACTGAGGTATCTCATTTGCTCATGTTAATTTTTTTCTAAATAAATTGACAAAAACGAAGGTTCTGGTGAGTTAGCTGTTTTGTGGTTGTTAAGGACTGGTCTGAGGGAACTGGCTTTGGTTTTTACACTACCACCCTATCCTGTCGGTCTGTGCAGAGGTTGGAATGTTGGCTTGGAAGAGTCCTGCTCCTCTGTGAGGTCCTGAAACCCTTGTGAATATAAAGAGCCTCTGGCATTGGTCTCTCCTGGTGAGAACCTATTTCCAGCTAGCCCTGCTGAGGGCTTGTGGAACAGTTTGTGAAGGCTGGTGAAATTATCAGTCCATGGACAGGGCCCGTCCTGGAGGGGCGCTGGGGCTTTAGGCCATCTGTGACTCAAAACTGTCTAGTAGCCCATGCTGAGTCTGACAGACTAGGAACAGTCTGTCCAGGTCAAGTCACAGGTCCTGTCCACAGCATCTAGTCACAGCCAGACTTCACAAGAGCCTTGACAGCCACGGCTCCTGCAGGCTCCAAAGTCTGTCTCCAGCCACCTGACTTCTCCCCACTGCTTCCCTGCTCTGCTCTGAGCGAAACTTGAGTTTACTAGGTGGCTGCATTTTACATGGGTTCTCCCTCTTCGGGCCACAGTTCTAACACCCAGCACAGACTGTACTTCTGTGTATTCAATTTAAGGTCTAAGGAAGTGGATCTGATTGTCAGGGCCAGTAGCCAGCATAGCCTTTCCTCCTGCCTTCCTCAGCCTAACCACTGAGCAATAAAGACAGACATGGCCACCTTAGCTCTCCCTCAGTAAGGGCTAGAAGTGACAGTAGGCTCCCAAAAATATCCACTAGTGTGAATAAGGTGTGTGAGAAAGGTGGAGAGATAGTTGGGACACGCCTGGAGCGGGCTGAGTGGGTGTTTACAAGAGCCAGCCAGCTAGGCTAAAGGACTGTGGGGGGGGCTAGGTACTGAGAAGTGCCACCTGCAAGGAAGACAGGGCTGAGATTAAGGTAGCCAGGGTTTCTTGTTTGAATGGGAGATGAAGGTGAGAAGAGAATGATTCACGTAAAACATGGAGTCCTGGCCACTGCTAAACTGTCAATGGCTGGCAGTCTTGTCCCCAGCAGCCTGAGATGTCAGGAGAGCTTCCTGGGCATAAAGGGGGCTTTTCACAGAGCACCCCCACTCCCTGTTGCCTTAGACCAGTGACTTCACAATGAACTGGGAAATAAACATGTTGGGGCATGAGCAGACCCTTTAAATGAAACATAAGCTGCAAAATAACAGCAGGGTCCCCTATAGGGGAAGGAAAGGGTGTCAGGCGACTGTCAAGGTGGGGATAGGAGTGTGTGTGTGCGCGCATGTGCATGCTGCGTGTGGATAGTTCCTGTGGGCTGTGGTTAAAAACAAAACTGAGCGTCATTGCCTTCAAGGCAGGAAGTGAGCAGAGGAGTAGGAGGCTGACTTCACTATACAGACAGGACTTGCCATTTTCTTGTCATTGACTTGTCAGCTTGACTCCCTGACACAGGCCTGTGGCTTCCCCAAGCCCTCATGGCAGCCTTGGCCGAGCTCATGCCTGCTGAGACAGGCGTCCTTCTTCTGGAATGGAGGGCATAACTGTGAGATGAAAAAAGTCTTCCAAGCCAAAGCAAGACTGAACTCCAGTCCCAATACAGACATAATTAAAAATAATAAATCTGCAAGGGGTAGGTAGAGGCCCCAAAACCCCCTCTCCAGGCAACTGGGGCTCAACCTTCATCCCCCTTGTTGCCCTCCTCCACATACCTGGTCCTAAAGAGGAACTTTGTTTTTACCCCTGGGACAGCCCCCCCCATGTAGCCCTGGCTGGCCTGGAACTCTCTATGTAGCTCAGGCTAGCCTCAAGCTCACAGAGATCTGCCTGCCTCTGCCTCCTGAGTGTGGGAATTAAGGGCTTTGGCCACCACACTCAGTCTGGAGAGACTTTTAAAAAAATTATTTTATGTGTCTGGGTGTTTTGCTTTCATATATGTATATGTACCATGTGTGTACCTGTTACTTTTGAAAGCCAGAAGACCTTGGATCCCCTGAAGCTGGAGTTACAGACAGCTGTAAGCTGTCATGTGAGTACAAGAATTGAACCCAGGTCCTCTAGGTCCTCGGCAAGAACAGCAAACACTCCCAAACACTGAGCCAGCCCACGGTGTGACCTCTTTTACTGTGACCACTGTTGGGAGCCCACGGGGTCACCATACGGTACAGTCACCCTCAGCAGACAGGAAATATATGGAAGGTTGCTTCCTCCCATCTCCCACCCCTGCCCTGTAGCCACACCCAGCAACTCACTGCCAAAAGGAACCACAAGATGACCCCTCCCTCAGCAGGGTAAGCTCAGTTCCCCCACCACCACCACCATGACCTTCCTGAGGCTCACCAGGTCAGAGCTTCACCAGAGGCCTGTGCCTGCTCCCCTCTCCTCTGCTTTCCTCCAAGCTCTCTCCCAAGTTTCAGTCCCCATAGAAATGCAGGGAATGAGTGGCGTTCTGAGTGAACTTGCATTGTTCTACATGAGACAGCTGTGTCGAGGACCAAGGAGATGGACCTATGGGAACTCAGCCAAACCTTTCCCTTAGGTCAAGCTTGGAAAGGCAAAGACTGGTGTCACTAATCATTGACCAGTGTGTATGAAAACCAGCAACTGCCGTCTCCTCCTGTTTAGAGCTGAGACTGCTCACTATAGAGACCTCTGAGACTAGCTCACACGGCCCCCTGTGCTGTACTCAATAAATGGCTGAGGTGCCTCGTGGCTACAGTAATTGGTGCCACTCCGTCAGAGCGCATACAGCTCACCTGACCCTAGCTTTTTTGTGTCCATGTGTCTTTCTTTTCTTTACTGTCTGTCCATTCTTCATTCTCAAACCACTCCAGTCAGGTTTCCGGACCTAAGCTTCTCTAGGTCTTGGCAGATACCTATATCCCTGATGCCTGCACAGTGAGGCATTACTGTGTTGCCCTGGCATCCATTTAGGATATAAGTTCAATGCTCATCCCCAAGTGAACTTATTTGAAACCCACTTGAAACAGTTTCTAGTGTTTCACCTCCTAGGACCTCAGTGTGACCAGTCCAGATAGCTGCTTTATACACTGCCCTCACCTCACGGTCACAGCCTGACCTCCTGGAGTTTGCACACACTTCCTTTAATCTGCCAACTAGAACTTCCTGAGGCAAACCTGTTTGGATGATGTCTAGACCCAGTGAAGAAGGCATGTAATCAGTGCCATTTTTATTTCCATCTGTTTGCTTTTTAGCCAAAAAAGAATGTTCTGAATTAAACACCTGCTTCAGTTCTCCTCCCAAGAACCCATATTTAAGACAGAGGCATGAGAATGGGCTTCAGAGGCAGGCTCTGATCCCAAAGATGGACCACTAACCCAGTGACAGTAAAGATCTGGCATGTCCCCTGAAGCATGCCCCTGCTGGAGCCATGCCTCCCCTCAGACCCATTCATATCTTCTTTAGTGACGTGAGCCAGAGGTGTCCCTTTTCTCTAAACAAGTTTCGCTTGAGTCTCTGCCATATTCTGCTTTGCCCACTGGAGAGAGAATCAGACGAGTAGAGCCCTTTGTTATTCGGTCAGGCTAAGCCCATGGATGACTCCTGCACGTGTTGTCCCACACCAGGAAGATTGAGTGTCCCGGGACCACCCAAGCACTTGAGGATTCCCAGGCCAAATAGAGGAAGGCCTCCAGGCCTGGGACCACAGCAACTCTACCAGGGAAAGGGAGTGCGGAAATCCAGGCTCCTGAGATGGGTTGGGCCTCCATGTCCCTGAACACATGCTCAGATGATCCACTGGGATGGACAAGTGGGTTTCCAACTGTGTGCCTCAGTCAAGGAGCTCCGGGAGGCAGCAACAGAAAACAGCTCTGATTCCCTGGAAGGGAGAAGATGTGCGATGGTTAATAAGTTGAGATGCTGTGGAGGAGAATTAAAGACAAACTTTGAAAGTAAGCGTGACCAACACAGGCTCAGAACTGTGAGATGGACTTCAACTCCACCCTTCTACCCCACCCCACCCCCACAGTCCTGGCTTCACCTCCTACTAATGCCATCTGGGTGATCATGTTAAAGATGTCTGTCCCTGGTTGTAAAATCCCAGGTCTACCAGAAGATGCCTTACAGATTCTCTTGGTTGATAGTTAACAGCAGGAGACAGCAAAAGACAAGTCTGGGTTCCAAGTCTAGCCAGACTTGTAGAATTATGATCCAAACATTAAAAATTGTTTTTATGGGGCTGACAAGATGGGTTAGTGATGAAAGTGCTTGCCTTGCAAGCCTGAGGACTCAAATTCTATTCCGTGCTAGAACCCATGAGGAAGGAGAAAATCAACTTTTGAAAATATTCCTCTGACCCCTCCATATGCATGGGTGCATACATAGAACTCTCTCTCTCTCCTCTCTCTCTTTCTCTCCTCTCTCTCTCTCCTCTCTCTCTTTCTCTCCTCTCTCTCACACACACACATACACACATGCGTGTGCCATGTGGAGGAAGGGAGGGGTGGAGGGAGGAAAAGAATAACAAAGGTTTTGTTTTTAAATGGTTATGTTATAAATTGTTATATAAATGCCTATATAATGCTTCCAATTTGTCCTTTGCCCCATAGAATCTGAAGAACTGACTATCTGATCCTTGAAAGAAAAGTTTGCAGGCTCTTGAATTACATGACAAGGACAAACATCGGCCACCGGCAGCGGATATGAGAGAAAGGTTTCTTCTGTAGGAAGTCAGAGGATTTTCAGCAGGAGGAAGATTCTGAGTAGCCATATACGTCAGAGGGTGTGTGTGTGTGTGTGTGTGTGTGTGTGTGTAGTGTACAAGTACTCATCTGTATCTTTATACTGAGATGTCTCCCCACCAGCTGTCACCTAAGAAGAAAACCAAAAATTAAGCAAAGTGATTTGGGCAGGATGCCCTTCATTTCACTTTCAGATTCAAGAAAAAGACAATTTGATTCAGAGCAGAGAGAAGTGGGACCTCTCTAAGCACAGCCAATCAAAATCATGGTCAGAAAAGGGGTGACAGTTGTGTGGGATAGAGAAATTAAGTGTTCACTTTCAGCCCCCATGTTTAAGTTCAAGGACCTGAAGCTGTCACATGGAAAGACCCCAAATAAAGAGAACTGTATCGAGGAGCCGAAAGTTCATTTGCTAGCCATGTGTGAGAGGATCACCTGTGACTGAATCACCTCCATGTGGCTGATGAGCTCATATAAAACCTCAAGGGAGAACTACATAGCTGAGGCCAGCAGTTTCCAGTCCCCAGGGGGCACCGCCAGCAGCAGTTATTGCTTGAAACTGTGACTATAGACCAACAAGCCCTTCTTTGGAGGGAGTCCATTTTTGCCATGCAGGACATGGTAGAGTTGTGTAATCCCAAAGGAGCACAGTTCAAAGAAGAGGGGAGCACGTCCTCCTGTCCTCCCCAGGTACAGTCCAAGTGGGATGTCTGAGCCCAAAGACAAAATGAGTCCCCAAAAGTGCACTGTGTTTTGATATGCTTTTGAAGAAAGATTGAATGCCACAGAAGAAGGTAGGGTATGAGGGGGCTGTGGGGAGGAGATGAAGAAGACAGCAGGAAGTGGCTGGGGAGACTTTCTGAGGCCTCTGAAATCATCTGGGTACTTTCCTCTGGCCCAGTGTCTTCTTCCTTTTCCCATCTGCTTCCTTTCAACATCTCTGAGATTGAACTGGCTCCCACCCTCTCCAGCACTGTCTCTACAGGGTCTACGGGGTCTGCACTGAAAGGAAGGTGGGGGAGAGACTGGAGCTCGAGGCTAAGAGAGCTGTCTCCTGTTCCCCGATGCACCAAGCATCTGTCTCTGCCTTGGATGACAAATGTACTGTCTAGATTTATGTCAACTTAATACAAACTGCAGTCATCTGAGAGGAAGAAACTGCAATTGAGAAAATGCCTCCACAAGATTGGGTTGTGGGTCAGCCTGTAGAACATTTTCTTAATTGGTGATGGATGAAGGAGGTCCCAGCCCATTGTGGGTGGGACCACCCTTGGGCTGGTGATCCTGGGTTCTATAAGAAAGCAGGCAGAGCAAGCCGTGAGGAGCAAACCAGTAAGCAGCACCCCTCTGTGGCCTCTGTATCCTGCCTCAGGGTCTCTTTGCCTTGCTTGAGTTCCTATCCTATCCTAGCTTCCTATGGTGTGGAGGTGTAAACCGAATAAATCCTTTCCTCCCCAACTTGCTTTTTGGTCACAGAGTTTCATAGCAGCAATAGGAACTCT
Organism: Ellobius talpinus; assembly: GCA_001685095.1. Taxonomy (NCBI): domain Eukaryota; kingdom Metazoa; phylum Chordata; class Mammalia; order Rodentia; family Cricetidae; genus Ellobius; species Ellobius talpinus. Next base: position 7,342 of record LOJH01004067.1, on the reverse strand, counting down.
AAGACAAAAGGCTTACTCACAAGCAGCTGTGTACATAGACAGGAGTTCAAGTTTCAGATCTGCTGTATGGAGTAGGGAACTCCAGTCCTCAGCCTCCAGAGGCAACCAGGCTACAGAGAGCTGCTCATGGCAGGCAATGAGGTGTCAGCCTCCTGTCTCAGCTCTTCAGTTCTGTGGCCTCCTGGAATCTAGTCATTCTCTTGAACTAACTTCCCTGAACCCATGTAAACAGCTGTCATCCTGCATTCTCAGCTCCTCTCCACAGCTCCTCTCCACAGCTCCTCTCCACAGCTCCTCTCCACAGCTCCTCTCCACAGCTCCACTCCACAGCTCCCCCACTTGCTGAGCTGGGAGCTATACAAACAGATGCAGTCAGAGCCATTGAAGGACTCTGGAACTGTGGAGAGTGGCATCACCCCTGCTCTCATGCCCAGGAGATCTGAGCCTGTATTCTTCCTCATGGAGTCCTCAGCCTTGGCAAGGAAACCCACTGCTAACATGCACATATCCAGAGGATCTAGCGTAGAAATAAAAACACACAGAGCCATGTGAGAGAACGGACCAGGGACTAGGGTACCAGGCACATTACTAAGAATGTAGTCACTACTGAACACATCAGTCTCATGAGGCATTTAGTCTGTTTTATTTGCTGTTTCCCTGGAGCCTAAAATAGAACCCAGTGTGTGGCAGGTGCCTAATAATTGCATGTTATCCAAATGAAGGATGAAGAGAAGGCCGTCAGGGAAGTTAGATCCTTAAGAATGAGTCACAAATGAGAAGAACAGCATTCCTGGAGAAAGAACAGTATGTGCAAGTGCTCAGAGGCATGAAGGTCCGTAGCGTATCCAGATAGCAGAAGGCCTGCTCTGCTTGTGGAGAGGGCGATGATGGTGAGGAATCTGGCTTTGGGACTCTTGATCCTTAGCTTGAAGACACTGGAGCAGAACACATAGGTGGTAATTGCTAATTAGTGGCCCTGGGTGTAGTGGGTTTTTAAAATTTTATTTATTTATTTTTGTTTTATGGCTATGAGTGTATATGTGCAAAACATGCATGAGATCCCTGTGGAGGCCAGAGGAGGGGGTTGAGTCCCCTGGAACTGGAGTGTAGAAGGTTGTGCGCTGCCATGTAGTTGCTGAGAACTAAACCTGAGTCTTCTGCAAGAGTAGCAAGTGTTTTCTGTAGCTGAGCCATCTCTCCAGACTCTAGGTTTGATCTTTGATTAGTGAAGCACAATTCCAAGACTACTTAGTGTTTTGTTTGGGCTGGGGACATCATGGGACAGGAAAGATCTAGCATGCTTGGTGCCTTGAGTTTAATCTTATATTAGTAGGAACCCGCTGAATTCAGTGAATACATATCGATTTAAGAAAATTTCATTGCCTTAAAATGAATGTCAAGCCCCATTAGCATACTTCTACCCCAAAGCCCTGGGTAAGCTTTGCTTGTTTGGGACATCTTACATAAATTCAGTCATAGACCATGTGATCTTTGGGAGTCCACTCCTTTAAGCATGCTCTCAAAGTTGCCCACACAATAACAAAAATCTGCATTCCATTTAGTTTTGTTGTTAAATAATATTCCATTATATAGATTTATCACATTCTATTTTCTCATTTGTCAGCTGGTGAACATTGGGATGTTTAGGTATGGTACCTGAAAAGACGCTCTGGATTCAGCAAGACAGCTCAGAGGGTAAAGGTGCTTGCCATCAAGACTGATGACCTGAGTTCAGTTCCTGAACCCACATAGTGGCAGGAGAGAACTAACTCTCCCCAAGTTGTTCTCCAACTTCCATTCTCTTGTGCATACACACACACACACACACACACACACACACACACAAAATAACTAAATAAATAAATGTAATTAATTTTTTTTAAAGACCAATGTGAACAATGGACATTCTCAGGTATTACCAGTAGGAGTCATGGTAGAATCGTCTGAAAGTTTGGACGTTTCTTAAAAAGTTAGACAGGCCTATTGTGCTCCCAGCAGTCCAACAACAGGTGCTTCCTAAGAGAAACCCACCTGTGTCCACGTGAAAGCTGTAGGCAAAAGGCAGCAGTATCCACAAACACCCTGAACCTCTGAGCAATCCAGCGGCTCACCACCAAGAGAACAGAAAAACAGATTGAGAAAAGAAGCAAAGCTTAGCAAGATGGAAACCTCTCGATAATGAAAGTCACAGAGGATGTACAAGGCAAATAATGTGTGTGTGTGAAAGAAAAGGGTGTTTATAAACATAGTATTGTAATGTTATTGCTGCAAGTGCCCAGTTTTCGGTAGTACTTACACACAAAAGCAAAACTCATTGGTGGAGTGGAAGTCAACACAGAGGTGGTTGAGGGTACAGGGTGCAAGCTTAAAAGATGGCACAGGGCCCCTTCTTCAGTGACAGAAGCAGTGCTGGCTTGGACCGAATGATCAGGAGTATGCATTTGTTAAAAGCTCAACCTTTAAGCTGTTTGCATTTCTTGACTACCAGTTATCCCCGCATAAAGGAAGGGGATGATCGTATGAAAGCACTGAGCAGCTAGAAGTAGGGACAGCAAGGCACCTCCGGCAGCCCCAATGTGCAGGAGTGCAGCTTGGACTGGGCAATGGTTGTGGAGAGGAAGGATGCTGTGAAGGATTGGGGACAATGTAGGCTCAGGAGAGGTGAGGGTCACTCAAGCCTTCCCTCTTGACACCCATGAAAACCCCTCAGTCTAGTCCCTTACCATCATTGGCATCCTGCCGAAGGAAACCAGGCCCTTGCTGCTTTTTTAACAGGAAAGGTTTACAGGTTGCCACTTGGGTCAGCATCCTGTGACACAACCTGATTCACAAGAAGAGCAGCCCAGGTGACCTCCATGACATCATCAGAGGGAGGCCTCAAGTTTCCAGATGTGCTTCCTTCGGGGAGGAGCAGCATAGACTTGCTAAGGCCCTGAGTTATCTGATGGTTGGGGTACCTAGAGCCTGCAAATGGAGCCACTTGGCAGCCTAGAGACAGGCTGTGACAGGGGAGGGACACCTAGCTCCTTTCCCCACCAGCTGGCACAGTAACCAACATAGACCTAAGAGTCCTGGAAGAGAAGTGGGAAGCTCATGAGTTCTCTGGGGCATATCAAGGTGGGGCAGGAGGTGTCAAAGTCCCAGTTCTACCTGCACGCCTCCACAAGTGAGGTGTGCATCCCTGGGGCACAGCTTCAGGAAAGTCCCAGGTGGATGTCATCTGTAATGATCTTTCCCCTCTCACAGGCTTCCTCACAGACCTCAGTAATTTGTCTCCAGCAAAACTCAGTCTCTTTCATACAGTTCCTTGGGTAAGATTGTGTTCTCTTGAGCAGCAGCATCTTTCCCCTTTGCACACCACACACTGAATTCTCCTAAGATAAAGGAAGTGTTTGAAATCTAATATGAAAATATTGAGAGGATATAGATCTTCAGGGCTGAGTCTGATACACACACACAGAGACACACACACAGACACACACACACTACACACATACACACACACACTCCCCCAAGTTGGAGGCATTTTCAGGACTCCAGAAGACTCCCCTGTGGCCTTGCCCGGTGACCCCCCCATTATCATGACTGTCGTTACCACAGGTTAGTTTTATCTGTTCTTATACTTCTCAAGGTGGACACACGGTTTACACACAGGCTATATTCTCTAGATAATGGTCATGGGTGTCATCCATGCTTCTGTGTGTCTCAGTAGCACGTCCTTTTTCCTTGCCACGCAGTATTCTACTGTGCAGGAGTGATAGCATCATACTGTTCATGGACATTTGGGTTGATTCCAATTTGGGGTTCTTGTAGCTTTATGTAGAGCATTTTGTGTGGGATGTACAGACACTTCTCTTGGATGTGTGCCTAGGAATGAGCTTTCTGGCCCATTCATGAGCATATTTTTTGGTTTTACTAAATAACTGCTAAGGGTTTCCTATAGTGACTGTACCTATGCATGCTCCACACTTGTGATGTAGGAAAGTTCCACCAGCACTTGTTCATTCTGGCTGCTGTGCAGGTGTTTAAGGTGACCTCAGTGGGCCTTTGTTTGTCTGATGACTAAGGACACTGTGTGCCTTCCTCTCATGTGCTTAGGAATCACCTGGGTGTTTTGTGAGCCATCGTAAAAGACTGCTCAAGCCTTTCCCCTGCTGTCTGCGGGGCTCTTTACTTTTTTTTGTTGATTCACAGGAATTCTTTATTTACACTAGATAGGCCACTGGTCAGGTGGATGAATGGATCTTGAATGTCTCCTCCCTTGTGGAGTCATTTCTTTCTTTTTGTTGTTGTTTGTTTGTTTTTTCGAGACAGGGTTTCTCTGTGTGTATTGCTGGCTGTCCTGGAATTCTCTCTGTAGACAAGGCTGGCCTCAACTTTCTATTTTTTATTCTTCCCCTTCTCTCTCGCCCCTCCTCACCTCTAACGGGGTCCCATATAACCCAAGTTGGCCTCAAACTTTTATGTGGCCAAAAATGACCTTGAGCCGGGTGGTAGTGGCGCAAGCCTTTAATCCCAGCACTCAGAAGGCAGAGGCAGGCAGATCTCTGTGAGTTTG
>LOJH01004066.1:27057-37221 GCA_001685095.1 Ellobius talpinus | reverse complement strand
CCAGCTCTCAAATACCAGGAATCCATGGGTGTCCCACGATACCTGACCAGGCTTGTGGTCCTTGCTATAATGGATTTCTGATAGTGTTGCGGAAGCATATGGTTTGAGTTATAAAAAGGCTAAGACGTGGAGATTTAGCAGATGTAGGCAGTGCTTTCAGAATGTTTGGGTCTGAACTGGAGGAAGGAAAGCAGCAACTAAAGTGAAATTAATGTCCTGGAGTGATTGACATATTTGATTCAATATAGAATCTTAAATTTACTGAATGTAGTGTTTGAAGGAAAGAATTTGTGAAATGGAGGACGTACTAATAGCCTAAGGTGTCAATAAATCAAAGGAACAATCTGTGGGAACAAACATTTATGGGAAGGAAGGAAAAGAAGAAATGACTTCTGTGACACACAGTAAAAACTACCTAGTACAGTTGTCCTTATGTCTATAAAGGCTGATGGTTCTGGTGTATTCAACAACATCCTGCAGTAAATGCATTAGGAAAATTTAAATGCAGTTTCTTAATTACAACCCTCAATTTTATCCAAGTATCCAAGATAATGGAGAGGATCCTGGTATTTGAAATTCTATTAGAAGCATAGGAACGTTAATTTAAGCTTCTTTATCAGTTTTGTTTCACTTAAACTTTTCACAATGAACAATTTTTATAAAACAAGCCACTTTCTAAAACACAATAAAAAGTTTATTTTAAATTTTAAGATTATATTAAAAAGGTTTCTAAATTTTAGTTACAATTTTGGTATTACAGTAGTTAGCCAGAAAGAGAAAATCATTATTACTATATGTTGTGTCTAACCGTGTGTGTGTGTGTGTGTGTGTACGTGTACAGAGAGAGAAAGTGAAATATTAAATACAACAAACCTTTGCTTTTCAAACTGTTATTTAAAAAAAATTAGCCATAAACTAGGTCTAAATTGGTTTCCACCACAAAAATTACCCAGCAGTCCTATCACGTTTCCTTTACTATCTTCATCCCAAGCCTCTCTTCCCCTAGGTGCTTGGCCGCTCCCCGCCCCTGCTCTGGTCAATAACGTAGATCCTCAGGAAACTACGGCAGGTCCAACTCCACCTCTTTAGTTTTCATCCAACCGTTCCTTCTTTCTGGGATAAAACTGAAAACACTACTATGCCTAGTGTGCCTCTCTCCTGTCCGCTCTGTCTTAGGATTTCTCAGGGCTGTTGTTGACTCACTGTGGTCATTAGCTCTATAGAAAGATAATTGTACAGGATAATTTTCACTGAGTGTCATAGAAGATGTAGTTGTTTCTTTTCTCCCCCCCTTCCTTCCTCTTTGATTTGGCTTTACATAGTCAAAGTTCACCTTGAGTTCACTGTGTAGTCAGGCACGACCTGAACCTCTGGTGTTCTTGTTTCTACTATGTGAGTACTAGGTTTGCAGGTGTGTCCCACTGCACCCAATATGTGTCCCACTGCACCCAATTTAAGCACTCTTGGAGATGAAATAAGAACTTCTGCATGCCAGAGAAACACTCCCGACTCACCCGCACCCCAGACGGACTTAGTTATCTCAGTCACTTGCAATGCTGCCTATGTTGTTCTTAGCAAGAAATGCTATTGTGCCTGTCAGCTGGGGCTTATGTGTTTGTTGTGTTTAGTAGGAAATACACCCAGTTTGGGTTTTTTGTTTTTTATTTTTTGCTTATTTTGTTGATTCAAATTCTGACACCATTTGATACATCAGTTTTATGCCCAAAGCACTTAAATATTTAAATACCTATATTAATAGCAGTATATACGTATGGCTGAACAATCTACATTAAGATGAAAAATCCTAGGCTCTTGCGTTTTAGAACTCTCTATAACCTGTAACAAGACTATCCTAGTCTGTTTCATAAAAATGAACTATATTTGCTATTTCTTTCTCAAATTCAAGCTATCTCACAATTCCTATAATACGTCTGTATAAAATAATTGATACTCTATGTTAGAAAACATTTCTCAGGCAGTATGGATGATTTTGATGAATTTGTTTATGTGTGTTTACTGTTTTGTACCTATATCACTGCTTTCTGTTTATAATATTTCATAGCATTTATTCATTTTTGTGATACTGTCCTTTATCTGGTAATTTGAGTAAATCCCAGCTGAATTATGTTGCCACATTATGTCTTCCGAAGGGCATAAAGTCAGTACACATGCTTCAGTAATATCTGGTTGTTTTACCCTTATGTTTCTAGTTGGCAATTTGAAATTATGGCTTCAACTGCACTTTAAATATGTGATAATAGCATGTGTTTCTAATAAGGGCCAGCACTATTTTGTTCAGATAGTGTGAATGGTTGTCACTCATATATGACAAATGCACCTTCATCTGCTTCTTTGATAGCCCCCTAAAAACCATACCCTCAAATCAGGCCGATGAAATTAGCTGCTGTGTAAATTGTGTGTCTGAGTGGTTCATTATCTAATCACCGTCAGAACCACAGTGATAAAGTAGATTGAAGCAGAGAAGAGGTCTGCCAGATGATTTGAGCTTCCCCCAAATCTGGTTTCCCTTGGAAACCCTAATAGTGCAGTTTAGAACTTCAGTTTCACGCCTGCATTCAGTATCTTTATATCCGGATCAAACTTGAAAACAACCAGTAGCTCTGGAATAAAAGTTTTTTCCTATAAAGATAATAATGTTAACTTGTCTGTATCAGTTTTTTCAATGTTGACGCTCTTGAATGGTTATTTCTGTGGTTAGTATGTTAAGTGTTACCAAATGGTGGGGGATGCTGTGGTCTGCTTGAAAAGAGTTAAGAATAATTGATTTGCTGTAGCTGTTTGCTCGCCATCTAAAGTCTTCACTCTGTTCACTCTGACTCCTTCCTTTATCTGCGTATTGAATGGTTCTCTTTAATTCACTTTAGGTGCTTTTGAAGATGATGATATCACGCATGTTGAAGGAAGTGTAGATCCTATTCGAGATATAGAAATAATTCATGAAGAGCTTCAGCTGAAAGATGAGGAAATGATTGGGCCCATTATAGATAAACTAGAGAAGGTGGCTGTGAGAGGAGGAGATAAGAAACTAAAGCCTGAATATGTAAGTAAACATTTACAACTTTTAAGGAAATACCCAGCCATCAAATATTTACTGTTATTATTGAATTTTTAAATAAAATAAAAAAACTGATAAGTTTCATTTGAGGGCACAACAAACGTATCATGGTGATTAACAAGTCATAGTGTAGTAATATTGAGAATTTGCAAGGTTATGGGGTAGATTTTTGAGTTTTAGTACTTAATGAAACATAGTTTTGCAATGAAAAACTAGGTTTTGAAATATGATGAATATACGAACTTTATGGGTTTGGATTAGTGATTTACACAAAAGATGGGTCTTACCTTGGGGTAGACAGAATGAGTATACTGTGTGTGTGTGTGTGTGTGTGTGTGTGTGTGTACACGTGTGTGGGATATAGGTGCACATATGGTACAGTGTACATGTGAGGTCAGAATAACTTCAAGGGTTGGTCCTCTCTTTCCATTTTCTTTGAAACTGGGCCTTTAGTTGTTTGCCACTGCATGTGCTCTGTACACTTCGGGGGATTCCCTCTCTGCCTGAGGAGCACTGGGGTTACAGATACTACTGTGCATGACTTTACATGAATTTTGGGGATTTGAACTTGGGTCTTTGTCCTTCTATGGCAAGCACTTTGCCTAGTGAGCCACCATTATCTGCACTACTTGGATATATTTTTAATCACATTAGTGAATTATTTTTAGTAGTATTATGATAGATGCTTCAAGGTTTTGGAGTTTTATACAGTGGAATTGTACTTTTCATTAAAAAAGTAATGCCATAATTGTACTTTTTTATTTATTAATGCCTTCCAGTAAATGTTCTTGCCTTATGTGTAACTTTGTTGTAGAAATAACTTTTTCTTTGTATGTTAATTTTTATCGCAAGTGTTTGTTTTAGTTTTCTGAAGCTGATTATGCCATTTCCCCTCCTGCATTTATCTTTGTGTTTGTAAGACTGTGCTCCTTAGAAAGAAACCCCATGGCTCGCAGAGCCGCAGCACTCCACTTCAGAGCCTGCTTACTCTTCTGAGGCTTTATGTTTCTGCTCTACGCCAGCCTTTCCATTACTCTGGCCTTCCATACTTGCTCAGAAGCTCCCCTCTTTCTGCCATGTGGCTGACCTCTCTTTCATTTCTGTTCTCCTCCAGCAGCTGCTGAGGTCTACAGCCATCTGCCCTGGGCTTTCCTTTTCAACTCTAATGAAATTGTTCTCTTTAAATAAACTTTGGTTTTTCTGAAGGAGGGAAGGATACTGTACTTGTCTTCTATTATTATTATCAATAAGTAATAGTTAAGAGTGACATTTGACTTGGGACAGGAAGATGTGTGTTATCAGTTTCCTTTGTGCTCTTTACTTCTCTTATGCTATGGTCATTCCCTGTCCACATGCAGTAGAGAATGAAGAGGTGTCCAGTGAAGTTGTATGAGGGTTAGGATAGAAAAGAAAATGGAAGATGAATATTAAAACTATTCCTTGGCTGGGGGAGGGGGGCTGGATTGTAGCTGTCTTCTGGACATGCCACGACTGCTGCACCCATGAACTCACAGCATAAGACCCACACAAGTACAAGCCAGTCAGTGCTTTCGCATGGAGCAGTGAGGGGCTCAAGGCCCCCACCCCTAACTTGCATGCTATTGACAGCTAATGGCTGCTGGGGAAGGAAGAGTCTGTTTTATTTAAGGGTCTGGTCTTTGTTGCATTGACTGTGCTCCAGTGAATGGCTCCATACTGATGAGTACATGAGTAATACAAATTGTACTTGGTGGGTTATTTAACAAAATGAAAAGACACAAAATTGGGGTGGTAGATCTGGGAGGAATTGAGGTAAATATCCAAATACATTGTATGAAATTATCAAAGAATGAATAAAATATATAAAGTATTAAAGACTAATACTAAGACAAATAATATTTCTAGGGATGGAAATGTTGCTTAGCAGTAGAATGTTTGCTTAACGTGTGCACACACATACATAAATCCCTCACACTCATGGCTATGCACCCCAACACATACACGAATACCAGTCATGGTGACAAACAGCTGTTATAAACTTGAAAGGTCAAGGCAGGAGGATCAGAAGTTATAGGCAAGCCCTATTCATTACCAGAGGGACTGCCTCATGAATAAAAATGGGGCGGCGAGATGGCTAGCGGGTAAATTGACACCCAAGCCTGACAATAGGAGTTTGGTCCTCGAATCCACTTTGTGGGAGGAAAAAACCTGACTCCCACAGTTGTGTCCTAACCACCACATATGCCCTGTGGAGCCTGACCCCCATTACATGCGTGTATGCATAATAAGAACATAAATACATATATAAATATGTTTAGAAAATCATCTCCTATTTTGTCTTATAAGAATTTTATTGTTAACCTTTCACATCTCGGTCTGTAATCTACCTGGGATTAATCTTGTTGTTAGGAGTGTTAAGGTAATTATCATCTTTGATTCTGCTCCCTATTTGGAAAGATGATGTTCAGCAGTCTTTACTAAAATCTGAAACACTTCTCTTCCTACTCTAGTGAACACTGCCTCTGTCATAGCAAAGAGCTTTGGAGTTTTAGCTGTAAGAGTTCTCTTGCTGAAATGACAGCGGCACACTAAAGACTCACTCCACTTTGCCATGGCCTCATTTTAACCAATTCTCAAGGGGGGTAAAAAAAGAATTCTTGGAAGGATGTATAAAACTCATTTCTGAAATGTGTAGCCCAGGCTGGCTTTGAACTTGTGATTCTCCTGCCTTTGGGCTTCTAAATCCTGGGAATTTGAATGTATAAAGACAGACATACCATAGGCTAGGAATTTTCACTCATTCATTTATTATATATACAGTGTTCTGTCTGCATATATCCCTGCAGGCCAGAAGAGGACACCAGCTCTCGTTACAGATGGTTGTGAGCCACTATGTAGTTGCTGGGAATTGAACTAGGACCTCTGGAAGAGCAACCACTGCTCTTAACCTCTGAGCTACCTCTTCAACCTACTAGGAATTTTCTTAGATGACTTAAATATATCTTCTTGTTGTTATTGTCATTGGGATAGAGTGTCACATAGCCCAGGCTGGCCTCAAGCTCTGAATAGACAAAGATGCATTTGAATTCTTGATTTTCCTGTGTCCACCTTCCAAGTTTAAGGATCATGGGTGTGTGCCACCGCACCTGACTTTATGTCTGCCTGGCATAGAACCCAGAGTTTTGTTCATGCTACGCCATCATATTACCATCTGACTTACATCTTCAGCCTCTAAAAGCATCATTTCTTTTTTTAAAAAATGATTTATTTATTTTTATTTCCTGTACATTGGTTTGCCTGTATGAGGGTGTTAGATCCCATAGAACTAGAGTTATAGACAATTGTGAGCTATCATGTGGGTGCTGGGAATTGAACCAGGTCTTCTGGAAGAGCAGCCAGTGCTCTTAACCACTGAGCCATCTATCCAGCCCCTAAAGCTATAGCACGAATAATAAAAACCCAGAGATAGATATTGGGGTTCAGCCTGAAGATCAGAAAAGCAAAACAGTGGGTCACTGACTCTTAGCTTTCTACCTCAGACCGAAATGGCGATCCTGCCTCCTCTAGTCCTCAGAATGAGACTGAGCTGTGACCTATCTCCTCCCGTTTGTATTCCTCTCTAGTGCTGGGATTAAAGGCGTGCACCACCACCGCTCAGCCTCTATGGCTAACTAGTGTGGCTGCTGGGATTAAATGTGTATGCAACCACTGCCTGGTCTGTAAGGCCGATCAGTGTGGCTGTTTTACTCTCTAATCTTCAGGCAATCTTTATTTATTAAAACACAAATAATATACCACTATAAAAAGCATCATTTCTAAAGATATTAAGAGTAATATTCATTGAAAATGAATAGCATCCTTCCATCTTCCTGTGTAGTCTCTAGTTAATGAAGGCCAGATGTCTAAAATGAAAACCTGTATCAGTTTCTGTAGCCCAGGCTGGGCTGGACCTTACTATGTATCTCAGGCTGGCCTCAAACTCAAGGTAATTCTCCTGCCTCAGCCTTCTAGGTGCTGAAATTACAGGCGCCAGCTACCGTGCTCCTTTTCTCCTCTCCTCTTTTCCTTCTTATCCATCACTGCCATGCCAGCTAGCCTGGTGGCCCTTGAACTCAGTAAGGTAACTAACTTCCTGCCTCCCTCTCCTGAGTGCTGGAATTGCAGGCATGTATCGTAATAGTCTGCCCTCAATGTCTTACTTCTCTGTTAAGGTAAGGGCTGAGACAGAAGGTTCCTGTTTTAAAAATGGTGCTTCTCATGGTAAACTGCACATAGCACAACATTCTCCATTAACCATTCAGTGCTGTTAAGTAGTCATCACCAAAATTTTTTATAAACTTAGAGTGAAATTCTGTGGTCTTTAAATAGTAACTTCACATTTTCTTATCTCTGTTTCTGGTAACTTTTGTTTTCCTTTCTGTCTCCAAAGATTTGCCTATTCTAGATGTATCTTATAAAATAGAATTATATTATTTTCATTCTTTTCTGTTTGGTTTATTCCATTAAACATAATATATTCAAGAATATCAAAATATCTACTTTTATCACTTTTATTTACTTAAGTATATGTGTGAGTGCCAGCTCACATGCATGTGTACCACATGTGTGCCCGGTACCCAAACTGCCTGTAACTTGATGAGCCAGCATAGGTTGTTAGGAACTAAACTCAGGTTCTCTGTAAGAATAGCAAGTACTGTTAACTTCTGAGTGGTCTCTCCAGCCTCTTTATTGCTATTATAAAATATATTTATAGAAATAAAACCCTAAGTTAAAAAATACTTAAGTTCATCAATCAGTTTAGAAGTTCATAACCCATAGGCTGGGGAAGATAGTAGGTGAAGTGTTTGTAAGAGAGCCTGAGTGTGAGCCCAGAACCCACATAACAATCCAGCTGCCCTGGCACACTTGCAGTTCCAGTGCTGGAGAGACAAAGACAGCAGGGTCCTGGGACTGCTGGGCACCCAGCCCAGCCTGCTTGGTAAACTGTAGGCCAATGAGAGATTCCTAAGCAGTGACTCTGAGTTTATCCTCTGGCCACCACATGAACACATACATACGCATCCGCACAGACATGAACACAAACACACATAGAGAACAGTGGTGAGGGCTGGATAGATGACTCACTGATTGAGAATGATTGCTGCTCTTGCAGAAAACCCAGCTCCCAACACCCATGCCCAGCAGTTCACACCTGCTTAAAATGCTATCTCCTGGGGATCCACTCCTTCTAGTATCTGTGGGCACTTGCACAAACATACACACACATCTATTTGTAATATGTATTAATCAGGAGTGTACTTAGATTATTATAGTTTATTATTTGAATCTATTCTATACTTTCAGAATGTTTGAAAGATAATTTTTTCAAAGTGAGTGATAAAATTCTTAATTTGATGTGGTAATATCAATGTGGAACTCAAACTTTATGTCTTGTTTTTCTACTGCCATGAAGTGACACCATGGTTTCTTTTATAAGAAACCATGTCTTGGGGGCTTGCTTTCAAGAGTGAATTCATGATCATAATGGCAGGAATATGGCAGTAGGCAGGAATGGTGCTGGGACTGTAGCTGTTAGCCCACATCTGATCCACAGCTTCAAGGCAGAGAGACCAACTGGAAATGGTGTGGGTTTTTGAAAGCCAACCCCCAGTGACACACCTCCTCCAACAAGGCCACCTCCTAATCCTTCCCAAGACAGTTCTACCAGCTGGGGACCAAGCATTCAAATACAGGAACCTATGGTGGCCATTCTCAATTAGACCACCACACTGTGGTAGGTTGCACTACTTCAGGGGTGCAAAAGTAATTACTCTAAACACTGGTGAGGGGTTTGAACAATGCTGCTTTTAAGCAACAATTGGAAAGGTTGAGCTAGTGTTTTCTTTTTGCTTTTTACATGAGAACCTCTGCATAATTGACTACAATTAACCAAATAATCCTAACACTATATTTTGCTTAATTTACAGTCATTATTTTTGGTAAAGAACTATTGTAAGGTTTTAGGGAACAAATTGACTTCATACTTGGTTGTATAGCATGTGAACATATAGGTAAAAATTTCTAGAGATGAAAAACTTCTATGTCCTTTACTCTCAGAAATTTTATTTTTAAATTGAAGCTATTAGTTGAAAGGAGCAGGTTCAGTTTAAGATTATTTTAAGAAATAGGATTGTCATCTTAAAATATATGACCATAAATGCAGTGAGATTAAGAAAATACTCAAGAACGGTTTGTTGTATAGTCATATGCCTTTTGGTGTTGAATTTTAAGTCATGCCAGGACAGCTCCTGGAAGCTCAGCAGTCTGGTCTCTCTAGTGCTCTGTCACCCACAGAAGAACCTGCTTTTCTTTCTGTTGCCATTATGATTTATATCTTGCCTTAGATATTTTTATTTCTGACTTTTGCTTCTTTATAATTTATGCCTACTTAAAATTAGCTTACTTAGTCTCAGGTAGTTTGTCTGGTTCTCTCAGCATTTCTTCACTTGCTGTCTATGTGTGCTCTATATTTCCTGATCCAGACTCAGGAGCCTGAGCTCCGCATTGCCCTCGCTCCAAGACACCTCTGCATGGGGTCAGATGCCCACTCGTTGTGACTGAGAGACTAAGCTCTTAAGAGAAGTTGTAGACTGGGCCACATTACTTTAGAAAAGGACTAGGAGTCAGTTACCATGGTGGACAGTGTGTTTAGTATGCTGTGCAAATGGTATGTGTACCTGCACATCCTGTTCTCCATTTGAGGACAGAAATTAGGAAGTGCAAAAGTGTTTGAGACCTCCCAAGATAATGCAGAGGTGAGCACTGAATTTGGAGCAAGTGTCCCAAATATTAAGTTCATTTGAGACCAGACTATTTTAGGACCATCAGTTTGTATAGCATATGAGACAGAAGTAAATTTATGTAAGAACTGATAATAAAAGGCTAGATATGTCACTGGTTTATATAAGGGTGTGTGTGTGTGTGTGTGTGTGTGCATTAGAATGCTTTCTTAGGATACACAAGTTTGATCTCAAGCATCAAAAACAGTAGATCAAAAGTGGGACTTGGGGGCTGGGGAGATGGCTCAAAGGTTAAGAGCATTGCCTGCTCTTCCAAAGGTCCTGAGTTCA
>LOJH01004066.1:3620-25279 GCA_001685095.1 Ellobius talpinus | reverse complement strand
TTTTTTGAGACAGGGTCTCTCTAGTGCCCTCTGCCGCCCAAGTGCTGGGATTAAAGCCATGCGCCACCACCGCCCAGCTCTAAATACTCTCCTTAGTAACATTTATATCAAACTTTTTATTTATTATTATTGTGTTTGTGTGGGCATTCATGTTACAGGGTGTCCATGCAAAGGTAGAAGACACCTTTGTGGAATTGATTCTCTCCATATACCTGTAAGTGGCTCTGGGGATGGAATTCAGGTCTTTAGGCTTGCAGAATCATCTTGCTGACCCAATTGCATTTTCTTTACTATCCTTCTTAAAAACTTCTAAGTTATTCATATATTCAGTCTTTAATGGTGCTAATCGCTTTAACAGTTACAAATATTTTGTCTGCACCCTGTTTGTCATCAACTCTGAAGCTCATGTTTCTCCCAGCGCCACCCCACAAAACTGGAGGGTTTTTATACATATATATATATTCCTGTTCTATATATGTGTGTATATATGTGTATATATATACATGTATATATGTGTATATATATATATATATACTTTTTTCCTGTTCTATTTGTTGCTTTCTTTCCCTGCTAATTTGGATAAAAGCAGTGAACAGTAACCGTGCCACAGCCTTCATGGTTACTGTTCATGGTTTGAATTCAGCCTAGCTCAGTTTTTAAGAGTTAGGCAGAAGACAGTGAGTTTCTCTGTCCGTAACATGGATGATCTGACCTTTGACCAATAGAGGTTAGTTTCCAATAGAGTCTTTGTTTCTATGGCAAATTTCATTAGCACCATCTTCATTGTTCACATTCCTATCAGAATTGCAGTCTTTACTCCCAGCAGAATAGCCCATTGAGATCAATTTACAGCATCCTAGGGTTTATCTAGCTCGTAGATGATGCTGATTTTTGTTTTTTTAAGACAGGGTCTATACACATTGATAAGACCAGACTGGCCTCGAACTCACAGAGATCCACTAGCCTCTGCTTCCTAAGTCCAGGGAATAAAGGCATGCACCACCATGTGGGTCACAAACCTCATAAGTGAATGTAAGAGAATTGTGAAAATGTGACAACATTGAAAGGCTTCTAGTGTGTGGCAGCCCAAAATTAGTTGATGGTTAAGCATGTAATAGTGTTCCTGACGGCATTTGCCTGTTTGATTTTAAAATTGTTGGTTGACTTGCTTGCTGAAGTTGTATTTCATTTTTTTAATTATTAAATGAAAACTTTGTGCTTGGAATGAAGACAGAATTTCCAATAATTTCTGAAATGGCCCTAAACATACTTCTATCTTGTGGTTGTATTTTTGCAAAGGACCTTCTCAGCGCTGAGAAAACACTGCAGGTGCTGTACATTCTGTGGCATCAAATATTCAGCCAGTATTTAATTCCTGATGTAGAGTAAACACATTTTGCTCTAGTTCCTAATAAATGACAATATTATATGCATGCAAAAATGGTTTTAAAATAAATTCTTTATGGTTTATTATCAGTAAATGTTTGGTTCATTTGCATATTTTATATGCCTCTATATACAGGGCCATTAAAAATTTGCTCAGGTGTAAAGGGGTTATTAATGGATAAGTTTTAGCCTGCAGCTCTGAACTCTTTCTCATTTCTTCTATAAACTGGTTCCAAAGACTTAGGAACTACATGGTGAGGCAATCTTGTGTACTGATTACTTTTCTTGATGCTGTAGCCAAAACCCTGACAAGAAACAACTTGGGGGAAGAATTTATTTTAGCTCTAGTTGGAGAGTTAGTCTTAGTCTATCTATCATAATGGGAAAGGCCTGACAGTAAGAGCAGCTCCAAGCTACACCCACAGCAGTAGGAGGCTACTTGCTCTGTGCATCAGGAAACAAATATAGATAGGGCAGAAAGCATATCTGGACTCTAAAACCATAAGACCTTCTCCCAATGACCCAGTCCCTGAGCTAGACCCTACCTTCTGATAGGGTCAGATAGTTGCACAGCCTCGACAGCAGGTGTTTAAAGACGTGGACCTGTGGGAGACAGTTCACATTTGAATCACAACAGCTCTCCTCTTAATATAAAGTCTTTCCCTGTGTGGTCACATCCCTTTCTGTGGTTCCAATTCCTTGTCTAATTACAGATAAATTCTAAATTTGTGTCTCTAGCCTTGATCTCTGAGCTCCAAATGAGTATATTTAATTCCTGACTTGATTTCCCTTTGATTTTTCAATCAAGGTCATGCATCTAAAACCATGTGCAAGAGCAGCACTACCTCAAGCCCACCTTCCTCCCTTGTTTCTTAGTGAACTGTGCCAGCATCAAACCCAAGACCCTGTGTATAATCCGTCATTCCCACCGAGCTACATCTCCACTTTCCCTAGTTGACCCTTTTTGTTTCCATACTTAAGCATATCTTGTTAGCTCTAAGATTAGTATACTCATAAAACTGCAAGCTAATACAAAATTCAGATGACAAATTTATTCTTTTGTTTTATTTTTGGTTTGACTTGGTTTGATTTGGATTTTTGAGGCAGAGTTTCTCTTTGTAGCCTTGGCTGTCCTGGAACTCATTCTATAGACCAGGTTGACCTCGAACTCAACAGTGATCCCTACCTCTGCCTCCTGAGTGCTGGGATTAAAGGCATGCACCACCATTGCCTAGCAAGTTTATTCTTAATTGTTGGGACCATTTGGAGTCCTGGCCTCCAGCTGCTCTTCCCTGCTAGCGATCTTTTCTTCTAATTTGAGTTACTGAAAGCTATGTCAAAGTTGTTTACCAGCTCTGCTTCATGAGCACGTGTTGCCTTGGCCTTGAGGATCAGAGGATAAAGTTTTCACCTGTTGGCCCACCCGACCGTTGGGTATATAAACCTCCGTGGTGCTATTGAATAGGGGGCTTCTTACCAGTGACTAGAGGTTCGTGTCTCTGTCTGTGTGTCTCTGTCTGTGTCTCTGTGTGTTTCAACCTCCAGCCCCCTGCCTGAAGCTCGCAAACTGTATGGTAGCGCATAGAGCAAAGACACGCTGTGTGCTGCACTTAATGCACAGAATATATTTTTAAAATGAAATGTTAGATGGTTACAAAAGCAGTCCAGGTTCATATTCCAAAATCTGTATTTCTACATAAGATAGGAAAGGTATATGAGATCTTGGGTGGGAGAGATGGCTCATCGGTTAAGGGCACTGGCTGCTTTTAGGAAGGACCTGAGTTCAGTTCTTGACACCTCATTTGGTGTCAATCATCTGTGACTCAGGTTCCAAGAGATCTAGTGCCCTCTCCTGACCTCCATGGGCATCAGGCACACATAGCACACAGACATATATACAGGCAAAGTATTTATATTCATAAAAAGAAATACTATGAAATCTGAGGGACTAGGGAGATGGTTCAGTGTGTAGGAACATTTGCTGTTCTCTCAGAGTACTTGAATTCAGTACCAGCCCGACTGTCAGGAGGCTCACAGCTGCCTATAACTCCAGCTCCAGGGGATCCAAAGCCCTCTTCTGACTTCTTGGGCAACTGGACACAATGTGGCAGACACAAACTGACACACATGAATAAAAATTTGAAATACGAAATCTCAAAATGATTTAAATGTGTTAGAGATTTAATACAAAGGGATTAGTAATGTTTTTACTATGTGCTTATTTGCTGAATGTGGGTACATACACTTCAGCTAAATAAATTTATTTAACTGAAAATCATTATTCATTTTCTATGTATCAATATAGTATATCTATTAATATGTATGCTTATATATACAAGCATAAGGGAAACATTTATTTAGCCTATTATACATTTTATCTCATGCCCTTTTGGTCTAATTAGAAATTTTTTAGATAGGTTATAACATTTAAATTTCTTAATTAAAATTAATTTTTCTTTTATATAAGAACACACTGTTAATATAGCATCTACTTGTTATTTATGTGAAATAATGTTATCTGATTGCAATCTACTTCTGTTTTGTCTTAAGATAAAACTGGCATGTTTTAGTAATCTAACACATAACTGTGGCTTCTAAGGAAAATACTGTTGGTGAACTTCACGTATGACTTAGTTCTCTTTATGTAAAACTGCAGTGCTCCTATAGTCTGAAAGAAAAAGCTGGAAACTAGTGCTCCAGTGCTTCTGTGATATGGCTTCTGTGTCTGAAGCAAGAATCTCACTACTTTTAAATGAAGAGCAGCCCTGAATTCCTTCACTGGTGGTCAGCCCTCATCGAGACCCTTTGGCTCTGTAAAAGTGCTTATTGTCACAGAAGTATTTTATAATTTCATATGATTAAAATTAATTCCCTCCCTTATTTTTGAATTGGCTTTCTTTTGTCTGGTTTCTTTTTTTAATTGGAAAAGATTAATGGAACGAAGTATAAGATGGTACCTCTGTTTTCTTTTGTATAATCTTGTTGCATGTCTCTACATAAGCTGTTCTGGCCACTCATCATAGTAACCAGCTGGGCCATTTCACCTGCTGGAGCCATTAAAGAGGACTCTCTCCCCCTAGATTAATCCCCTCCGACATTAGTTTTTTGCACTGACAACTGCAGCAGGCATTCAGAATTTGCAGGTGGCCAGTGTGACGCACATAATTGCCTACAATTTTAGGCAATGAATAAAAATGGTCTACATTACTTGTCAAAGGTTGTATATGCAGTGCCAAGTGAGATCTATGGGAAGCCTTTTAGGGTTTAAAGAACAGTTAATAGCAAGGCTGCACAGGGCTTTTTTAATCATAATGCATTTGTAATATAGCACTTTGATCTTCTCCTTGTAGGAAATGGTGTTGCATTAGCCACTTTTAAACATTTATGAGTGAAATTTAGTTGTAGAAGAGTAAAAGTGATTATTCTTAAGCAGAACATGTTAGATTTCATTAAAAGTTTTCATCTTGCCCCTTCCTTGTTAAAATCCATGGGAAGTCCTTTCCCTGGAGGGCTTCAAATCAGGATCTAAGGATATTGGGCCTTTTTCTTATTTTTCTTGTTGGTAACAGTAAGATTTGCAAGGAAGGTACACTAAATATTGAGATAATTTATAAAAGAGGACATTTATAAGAGAATAACTGGTCATGGTAATGTAAAATACTCTCAGGAAATCTATTACTAATGATTGTGTTGCAACAAATTTTAATAAATTAATATTTAAAACAGGTCCATAAACTATTTTACAAAAACAAAACAACAACAAAAATTCCCCCAAAACAAAAAGCCCAGATGACTCTCAACCGTGCCTCTTCTGGTAGAGCTGAGTCTGACCTTTGGGACCTGAGAGCCTTTTATTAGCACCTGCCTGTAAGGAGAGCCTTGCCACACGCAGCTTTTAGATTCAGACCCACAGGGCTGATGAGGAAAGGCTTGAAGGGTTCAGTTTGTGTCACTTGCTGTTTGCCGTTTCCATTTCACAGATGATTAATCTT
Organism: Ellobius talpinus; assembly: GCA_001685095.1. Classification (NCBI taxonomy): domain Eukaryota; kingdom Metazoa; phylum Chordata; class Mammalia; order Rodentia; family Cricetidae; genus Ellobius; species Ellobius talpinus. The sequence continues at coordinate 19,901 of LOJH01004066.1, read as the reverse complement.
TCTGTGAAGAAAGGCCAGAGAAACAAAGCCCATTGGGCTCCTCCCGCAGTTACTCCTTCTGAATGCACACTGGCTTGCTAACTAAAAGGCCTTTAGATTTCCAGCAGAGAGAGATGTTCCGAAAGAGAATGCAGCTGGTTGGAGGTCACCAGTGCAGGGCTCTTGCCATTGTGTAATGGAGGCTTTGGCAGGTTGGGGTGGGGGAAGCACTGGAGAAGTGGCAGGGAGAAGATGTTGTCAGAAAAATTAATTCATAAGAAAAAAGGTTTTGGTCAGTTCATTTACTATTCTGTAGAGTAAATAATCAATAATAGGTTTAAATTAGTTTGTTTTTTCTTTATAAGGAAAAATATACTTTAGTCTCTCTTCAGTATACTCCCCTCCCATTTCAAAATAACATGTGGTATCACTAGATAATATTGACTCTTAAATTCTGTCTTTGATGTGATTGAATTGTCTTGCAGTTTTTCATATTGTTATGTTAACTAATTTTGCTAACTTTGTACACTAAAATAATGCTTCATCAATAGTTCATCAGGGTTTTTTTTGAGATACAAAATATTGTTTGTGTGGCTTAGTTCTCCTTTCATTACAAAAGTTATTTTTATTTTGAGGATTTGAAACTTTGAGTACATAGTATCAAGTGCTTAAGTGTTCATCTTGAATTTTTTTCCTTGATCATGTACAGGATATAATGTGCAAAGTCAAATCCTGGGTTATAGATCAAAAGAAACCTGTACGCTTCTATCATGATTGGAATGACAAGGAGGTAAGTTGTAAATACTCTTATCCGTTACTGCCTTTGCTTTGATTTCTTAGATAACAAAATGGGCTGCTCGTTCTCTTATATCTAGTAGTATATACAGTTAAGCTTTGATTTCTGTTAGCTGTTACAGATTCCCAAGCTTATATTTTCCTTTTCCCATCTCTCACTCCAAATATTTCATAACATCTAATCCTTTACAAACAAAGATTATGAAAAGGAAAATGTTTACTCCATTAGTGTTTATGCTCAGTGTTTACTCCCTATTTACTCAGCGTTTGAAAGGGTTCTTTCTCTGTCTCCCACTCTAGATTGAAGTGTTGAATAAGCACTTATTTTTGACCTCAAAGCCAATGGTCTACTTGGTTAATCTTTCCGAAAAAGACTACATAAGAAAGAAAAACAAATGGTAAGTGTTTCTTTGGATATACATATACATATCTATATATGTATATGTATATCGCTACGTCAAAGCATATAGATATGTGTATATTATGTTTACTATCTTTTCCTTTTAAAATGTTGAAAATGATAAGAAACTTTTGCCTCATGTTACATTTAGAGATGGGTCTCCTAAATAATTTGTTTGTACTAAGAGAACATTACAAAACAGAATTAAATCAGAAAATTTTGAATCGTGCATGTTTGCTTATCCAATTTAAGTTATGTAAACATTGTTTGGTTTTTGCTACAAAATGAGACTAAAATGTTATTTGGTCAATAAAGTGTTTTAAGCCAAGAATTTCTAGCCACACTGATACTGCAGGTGACCTTAAAACCTCTACTAGGGGTTATAGCTGTTATAAATTTTAAAATCCAGATTGAATAGTTTTTTTTTTTAAGCTAAACCTGAATGCAAAAAGTCCCAGATACTGGCTTGAAACTTCCAAAATGTATCAAAGTAAAAAACTGCATTTAAATGTTGCCATTCTAATATGTAACTAAAATGTGCAAGATTTGTTCCCCTTCTTAGAACTCTGAAGAGAGCTGTTGAGTACAGGTGGGCATGGAGATACTGGCCTCCTGCTTACTGTGGCTTCCCTCACTATCTCCTCAGCATGCTGTACTATTGAGTCATAGAGATAGATCAAAACTGTCCAAAGAAAAAGACCTGAATTCTCCTAAAATATATTGTCGGTTTCTCCCTGTACTTCATTAAGTACTTAGATGCACATGGTTTCAATTTTCCATTAAAATTTCTCATTTCCATATGATATCAAAGAGTGAGAAGGCTTTAAACTGAAAAATAAACATTCATAGACTGGAAGCCAAAACAATAATTAATGTCAGATGGTTAACTCCAATAAATCATTAGGATAAATTCTGTGAAATTACTGCAACTAAAAATGCCCTGTTGATATTGCTGTAAGACATTTTGTGTCCCCGATAGGAAACTGAGTTTAACCTCTTTATTGGCAATGTTCTAGAAAACATAAATTTAACATAAAAATGAAGTTCATACTGGTCATTGTCCTCCAGAAAGTAATTAACTTTAAAATATAATCAGTTCTGTCTTGTTTCAAACTCTAATAAATTTGATGATTAATGTGTCAGAAATTGTTTCCTTTAAGAAAGGATTTTAAAATTTATTATTTGACTTCAGCTAATCAATCTTCTCCTGGAAGTATGAATGGTGAGCTTTCCTGAGGCTGAGTAAAACAATACAGACATCAAAGTTTACATGAGAAGGGATGAGTCGGTTTTCTTGCCCAAAGGGGCTTCTCACACCTGTATTTCAGTGATTACAGGTAGAACTCCCTGGCTCTAATTGTATAGTAAATACCATTTCCCAGACCCTGATGGTAGACAGACTGCTTAGGAGACGCCAGCCTGTGATTTAGCTGTCGCCAGACACCCCATGTTTTTTGCTAGACCAGTTGTGATGATGATATGGTTATAGCCCATTGAAACTGCTCTTGTCTAAATAGCAAATTTTAATTTGTAACAACATAGATGTATGAATGGTTCTATTTTTTAAAACCAAATTTTCGTAGGTTTTATGTATAGCTAATGATCTGGTCTGGGGTTGGGATATGTGTGTTGGGGGGAGGTGTCCAGATCTTGTGGAAGTTACTGTAATTGGAGCTGAAAGATCAAAGACTGGGTAACTGAGTGATGTTCCAGAAGAGAATTTACCACATAGCCATTTTCTGTACAGTTTCTGCCGCCTGCTGTTCCTATTTTCCCTCAAGCTAGCCATTGAGTACCCCCTGTGCATCCCTGCTCGTAAAACATGATTGAGGAAGTATTTGTCATGTATTTATGAGTGGGAAACACTGTGTGATAGGGAATGGCATCTACTGGAGCCAGAAAGATTGCCACTTTCCTTCCATTCAGCCACTCTGCTGCAGCTTTAAATCCTCTGTTTATGTAACGTAGCCTGCGTATTAAAGCACAGAATGAATTTTTATTATGAAGGATATGAGCACTAGGTTTCACCATTTGTAATGCTGCAAGCAGATGTAAATAGTTAAAATCCATTTGCTTCTGTTAGCATCTTGGTTTTTTTGTTTGTTTCTAAGTCCCATTTGCATCAGTTGCTCCTTCACCAAAAAAAAAAAGATTTTGTTTCAAGGTTAACTTGTAATACTACTGTAGCAGATTAAGATTGATGCAGGAAGCAGTAATAAACATGCTCATGGGGCTGGGAACTGGTCGGTGCTAAAGTACTTGCCTAACATGTACAGGCCCTGAGTTTATTAGTCTCTAGCACCAAAAGGAAAAAACTTTAAAATACACATTTGCACACACATATCCATGCACATGCATGTGTGCACACGCACACACATACAAACACCTGTGTTTTAAATGTAGAAAGTTATTGTTACTGGTTAGGAAAGTTCAGAAAAAGCCCGTGACTTTGACCCCAGGAGGAAGACTATCTTCATTTTAGTAGGCCACATTTCTAGAGTGATAAACATGTTGGGTTTTGGCTAAAATTCACTTTAAATTAAAATAGTGGCATGTTATCTTTTCATGCCAGCTTCTTTAAAAGAAGCGTGTGAAAAGATCAGGCTAGTGTGTACTAACTAGAGCACACTGACCTCCTGAAAGGTAAAAGCTGGAGCGAGTCCAAGTTTCTACTGCTTCAGCAGTGCTGAATTCATTCTCTTGCTGATGGACGATTAAGACTGGGTCCTGAAGAGAGGCTGATGTGGCAGCCGGCCTGGCTGTGGCTGTGTTACCATCACATGACAGCAATCAACATACTGAGGAAGAGCCACAGAGACCACTGATAGTGTTACAAATGAATAAACAAAATTGTTTAGAAATTTTTGTTAATTTGGTAGGTGCTAATGAGTTTTTTTAACAATTCATTTTCTAAACATAATCAGTTGTTACAAGCAAGATTATACACAGTATTAATTTTCACTTTAGATTGCATGGTGAGTCATGGTGTCAAGCAGGTATGGGACACTCAAACTGTCAAACCACTGCTTAATTGGAGGTTTAAATTTCAATCTTTCACCTTTGCTGCTCTGTTAGTAATATATGCTGTCCAATTATGGAATCAGTAGAACAAACTCACTTTAGATATTTTTTTATACCTAATAGCTACCAATTATGTTTCACTCTGTGCTATCCTGTCTTTACCGTTCTGTAAACTGTTGATGAGGGCAGTTGGATTTTGTTGTTGTTTTGTTTTTGGTACCATATAAATATTTTTCTAGAAATAATAGTACATTTAAACTTTAAAGCATACACACTTCTTACATCCATCTTGGTTACTAAGCCATCACATTGAATGATGGGATTGTTTGAAGACTCATAGGTAGGCACCTGGAAATCTTCCCAGCTTTAGAACAGTCACAAACAACATGTCAGGTTCAGATTTATTATTAACCCTCATATTATTGTGTATGATAAGTTTTTGGGTTTTGGTTTGGTTTTTGGATTTTCAAGACAGGGTTTCTTTGTGTGTCCCTGACTGTCCTGGAACTTGCTTTGTGGATGGGGCTGGCCTTGAACTCAGAGATTCTCCTGCCTCTGCCTCCCCAGTACTAGCATTAAAGGCATGTGCCACCACACTTGGCTTTGGTGCAGGTTTTTTTCTGCCCAACCTTCTTCTTTTGTTAGTTTTTTATGTTTGTTTACAAAACCAAAAATAACTTCAGAATGATATATATTGTGTGATTGCCTTAGGGGAAAATCATGGAATATATTTAATCTTTTCTTATTTTACCTTTACATTTCGCCGTTGTTTTTTGTTTGTGTTTTCGAAAGTGAGTTTGTCTCTGTAGCAGTCCTGGCTGTCCTGGAACTGCATGTGCAACTCTTCCTGGCACCAAATTATTTTTTAATGTAAATTCAGTTTATTTATTTGCATATATGTGTACATGGTTGGTGCCAGGACATGCTTTTGTCATCAGGGGACAGCTTAGGGAGTCGGGTCTCTTCTTCCACTGTGTGGGTCCTGGAATGAAATTCAGGATGTTAATTTGGAGGCAAGTGTCTTTACTCACTGAGACATCTCACAAGCCTCTGAATTATTTTTCCATGTGTATTTTTGCATTTTAATACAATTTTCATGTAATAATATTTGTGAATTTCTGTTTTTATTTTGTTTTGTTGTTGTTGTTGTTGTTGTTGTTCTTTTACAAAACCCAGATTGGCCTTAAATTTTAAGCAGTTCTCTTGCCTTACCCTCTTAAACACAGTATTTATCAGCCAAACTTCTGTTTGGTTTTCATTAAATGTTTTAGTTACTCTTTCAGAGATTTCACATTCTTATCAAGTGGGATTAGTATATTAATACACATCATAAGAACAGTAATTATAGAACTGTGTCTTCTGTATAAAGAGAAGACTACTGTCTCACAATAAATGCATATGTGGAGGCCTGTTTGCATATTGTTCAAAATGATTTATGGCTAATTACTTCTATTTGCAGGGTAGTTCATTAATTTTTTTAAAAAAATAATACATTAGGAACATGAGTTGTAGTTTTCATCTACTATTTTCTGAGTGACATAATTCATCAAATGCATTTCAAGAGATTAAAAGGTTTAAGCCCTTTTTAAAGACAGCAAGTATTTCTTAGAACTACCTCCAGTGGTTCAGGTGTGCGTTTCCTCATACTCTAGTGCTTCTCAGCCTTCCTAGTGTTGCGATCCTTTAATACAGTTCCTCATCTGGTAGGGACCCCAACCATTGAGACTCTGTAACTAATTTAGCTATTGTTATGAATCATAAAGCAGATACCTGTGTTTTGCGACCTTTGTGAAAGGTTGAGAACTGCTGTCATACATGTACATAGACACCTGTGATCTAGAAAATGAAAGAATTTTGTTTATAATTCTGCAGTATTATTCAGATTACTGATGATTCATGTTCATGAAGAATTTCCCCGATGCCCTGTCCGTACTCACTGGAGGGTAATTCAAGATAAACTTTTTAAAAACCTATATACCAAGATCTGATTTTGTTTCCAAAACAATGTATTGAGATGAGCTGTAATCAAGAATGGGAATTCAAGGGACAGGAGAGATGGCTTATTTTCTAGAGGCCCCAGATTCTCTTCCTAGTACCAGTGTGGTGGCTTATAATAACCTGTAACTTCAATCCCAGGGGATCTAACCCTTTCTTCTGGTCTCCAGTGACATCAGGCATGTATGTAGGCAAAACGTTCATACACATTAAATATAATGATAATAGAGGATGAGAATCAGTGGTTGGGAGAAGTGGAGGAGAGTTTTGAAGTTCAGAAAGTGGAAGACTGTTGGAATTGAGAGACAGAACCTAACACAGATAGAATGGAATCTTAGATGGTGTACATGTTTGCCTGGCACAATGCCAGCGCTAATTTGGACTGTTTCAGGATTTTTTCCATTATGCCCTGCCTTTGTAGAATAGGAGAGTGCATTACTTTCTCTGACCTTTGCCCCTGCACTACATATTCTTCATGTACTGGGCTTACATTTAGAGTTGCTAGTTCACCAGACTTTTGAAAGCTATCCCAAAATGCTGCATGCCATTAATAACACTGTTGAGTAAGAAAAACAGACTCTCAGAAACTCTTAGGCTTTAGTTGTAAATGAGGTACTTGTAGCTGTGATCAACAAGTTTGATTTATTGGGAAAAACATTGTTTTGCCAGGTGTGATACACACCTTTAATCTCAGGATTAGGAAGACTGAGGATCTCTGAGTTAAAGGCCATCCAGGGCAACCTAGGGAGACTGTCACAAGACGAAGAAAAACAGAAAAGAAAAGTAATTACAATTTGAAATAATGTTGTGATCTTTGCTACTCAGTGTTTTTTACTTTAGGCAAATTATATAGACTTTCCTGTAGAGAACACTTTGTTCTATTGTTCTTGTAAAATGTATTCTATATAAACTTCTCCAAACTCAATTATCATAGCTCAAAACTAATCTAGTAGCAGAAAAAAGGATTTGATTGTCCTGTATTATCTGCTGGATACTGGATGTGTCCCTTACTTTTTCTTCTGTTGCTGAGTAAAGAATCAAACTTCATCATATGTCATTGTAGCTCAGGAGCTCAGTGAGACTCCCGTGGCATAACAGTAATCTTCATTCGGTATGGTCCTGCAGTTTTACCGTGGGTAGCTTAGATGATTTTATTGTCGCTGCTTGGCTTCCATTAGTATACTCTTTTTAAATTGTCATTGCACCATCTTTTTTTAAAAAAAAAATTAAGAACTTGTTCTTTTAAAAGCCCTTTAAAACGTCCCCTCAGTTCTCTGTGCATTTCCAGTGAAAGTAAAGAGTGAAGGCTGCCATCCCTTGAGTGATGAGTGAAGGGGGTGGCCATGAAGTGCCAAGTCTTCCTTGCCAGAGTTGTATTTTCTTTTCCTTTTGCTCAGCATGTGCAAGGCATGTGCTCAATCACTAAACTATTCTGATATACCCTCTGAATCTTGTGATTTTTTAATATGAAATACTGCAAATTTATAAAGAAAAGGATGCCCTTGCAGATATATTTAATAGCTTCTCAATCTGCATTCTGATTTGTAGACATCTCCCCAACTGCGACTTTCACCCAATTTAGGAGCATGTTTTCTGGCCAGACCTGACTTTTCCCTTAATCTCATTTTCTCACTCCTTCTCAGTTCTTGAAAATAAGGTTTTTGTTTTTTCCTGAGTCTTAACATGTGTCATCTCATCTTCCCTCATAGTGAGCAGTGCCTCCAGGGAATCCAGTGCCCTCTTCTGCCCTCCTCAGTTCCTCAGGTGCCCACACACATACTCATACACACATACACAGAAATAAAGAGAAATATATTTTTAAGAGTATATGTGTGCATGTGTATGCATGTTTATGTGTGTGTTTTAGAGCTGGAGAAATGGTTGGCAGTTGACAGTTCTTGCTGCTCTTTGAGAGGACCCAAATTTGGTTTAAAGCACACACATTGGGTGATTTTTTTTCAATGGCCTATAACTTTGCCTCTAAGGAACCCCGCACCCATACATATGTAGCACACATGCACACACACACACACACACACACACACACACACACTTAAATAAAAAATAAATGTTTTTTAAAAGAATACACATTTCAAATATATGTTCTTTATGACAATTTGAGCTCACTAAGAGGATAAGTACTGTGTTTTATTTTGCTTTTCCTTTTCTAAGCAAGTAATATTAATCCCTTCTGTGTATCATATACCTATATGGATTACAAACATATTAGGCTATTGTTCCATAAGGCTATTGTCTCGTGGTAACAGACATTCAACAAGATATTAAACACAATGTCTAGAAATTATTAGAACAATAAGTAGAAACTAAGCAATTAAGGGAAGACCTCATGAAGTAAGGGGCCAGCACTTTGTGAATCTGACCACGGAGAGAACGTGGGCTGCGTCAGCACAGGGACAAGTTAAAGACAAGGAGGTTAAGTGGTATAGATAGCGGTCAGTTGCAGCTGTGGTAAGTCTGCATTTTATTGTGTTATGGAGCAGCAAGAAACTACCTAAAAAGAACTTAGGATTCTTATTTAAATTTAAAGATAATGCAATTCAATAAATTTTAAGCATATCCTATATTCATTCTAAAATTTAATTATTTTTCTACATTTAAATGTCACTGGTTATATTTTCCTATGCCAAACCAAAGGACATACCATAGATTACCATTTATGTAAGTTTCTGCTGTGAGACAGGCACTTGAAGCTTAGAGATTGCAAAGACATTAATAAAAAATTTGTGAAAGTTATGTAAATAATATCCTGCACACTTTACAGATAGGACAGTTGGAGAGATTACAGAAAATGCCCAAATACTTGAGTGTGTGTGTGACAGAATAGATCCAGCTAATTTGGGTATTTCTGCCTGTTCCATGTGTGATAACTAGAAGCCAAGTGGCAAGCATAGGATATAGTATGAATTTCCACAAACCTGAGAACTATACACTGTTCTTAGGACATGCTTCTGTTGCCACTGTTTTTGCCTTGCCCTGTAATGTAATGCCTTCCTGTTAAGATGCAAAGGGACTATTTCAGCATCCATTCTTAAGCGTGTGCTATAAAGTTCAGGTAGAGAAAATTCTGTGGATGCTACTGAAAATTAAAAATTGTGTAAAATTGCTAAGTCCAAAATAGTTGTTATTGCCATAGTATAAACTTCCCCAAAATATAACAGGTTAGCTGTTATATATTGAGATGAGCATATTTTTGAACAGAAGTAAAAACTGGTGATAATAATGCACACAGATATCAAAGTAAGTCTTTGCTAACTGTATTATTATTATTTTAACATTGCAATTTCAATAAACTTCTGTGGGGAGTCTTACAGTCTAATGTTTTGGATAAGGAAATACTTCCTAAATCACTTTAAAGAGTAGATATTTGATCCCTTTTTAAAAATAGCACATCATTGTTAGTTAAGAATAATTGTTTACTGCCAGGATGAGCAAGTTGTAGGAATGGAGATTATACCACAAAGTAGAGTTGTGGCAAATAATTTGTATGCCTAATGCTGGACTTGGTGTGGACATCATGCCAGGTACTCGGTGTGCCACTTGTAAATACGAGTCCCAGCAGCCTATAAAGTAGATATTATCATCCTCACCTGCGGAAGAAGGAAATCCTTGTATAGAGAAATTCAGGAAGCTGATTGGAGTTAACAGCCAGCGAGAGGTGTGCTTGTGTGTCTCTTTTATGAAGTGAATGATTTGTGTACTACTCTGTGTAATTACTATGTTAACACATAGCAGTGTAATGGAAAGAACATTGCATGTGTGTATATATATGTACATCATACATACATACATACATACATGTCTTTGGGAGAAATAACTACAAATAAAAATTTGTTTAATGCATTTTATGTACCTGACTTGGGGACATTGAAATATGTTCTTTCGAAGTGTTTAATCTTTCTAAGAGCCTCAGAAGACAAAATACAACCTCATTTATGAAGACAACTTAAGGCTGAGACATGAAATAAGAAACCTAGTTAAATATTTGGAAGATTTCTTTTAGTTTGAACTCATGAGGGAAAGTATAAAACATTTTTTTTCATTATAGCACATTTTAATGCAGCAAAAAGCATGCAAAGAATTTTCTATGTTGATTATATCCTAGTAAAAGTTATACAAAAACTCATACCTGCCAGAGAACAAGCATAATTGCAAAGTTCAGAAAGATGACTCAACGCAGTTTGATTGGCCTCCTTCTAGTGCTCGCCTTCTTCAGCTGTCCGATGGTCTTCAAGAGCTCTGAGAATGAGTACCATGCCATGTATTTACTGACTGAGGTGAACGGCTCTAGGGTGGAAATAGGTGCATTTAAGGATGATTTATCTAATTCTTCTGATTCTCTGAGAAAAGCACACGAGTGTGTGTGAACAAACTTGTCAATAAGCCAGTATGTTCTCTTAATCCACGTCCTTGTTTAAATACATTAAGCTGTAGCTTACTGCATTCAGGGCATTCAGGACTTACATGGAATGGCAGCCCTTAGCAAATCATGCTGTGTTTCCTTTTTCACCGATTAAAAGTTGTCCCTATACCTTTCTAACCAATAGGAGTTTTGAATATCAGTCCTCTGTATTTTCTTTTCTAGTCAGTAACTACATTATAGTACTGAATAACTTGAAGTAAATCACTTAATATATTAAATAACTAAGTTATGTTACAAGACAATTCTTAAGATTGGAAAAGAAATCTATAAGAATACTTTTGTTATTTGAAAATAGGACTTCCCCCCAATTATATTTTAAGGAGTTATACAGAACCGTTTCTTATATCATAGAACTTTAAGCTATTTCAGGCTAGATTTATAACAGAGACAAAGAGAACAGAACAAGAGAATACAGTGATGGCAACCATTTGCTTTCTTTTCTGTGTTCAGAGATAACATGTGGTTGTGTGAATCAAGAGCTTTTAAGGGCTATTATAACACAGCTGCAAAGCCATATCTGTAAATAGTTTTTGAACTAAGTATGATTGAGGAATTATGTGTTTTTTTAGTTTATATAAAGCATGATTGTTGTATGTACTAGTACATTTTATTTTAAATGTTATTAATTTCTTAAAATATGTATGGATTTCAAGTATTCATGTGTTATTACGTGGACATTTAGAACATATAGCTTCAAGATCTCCAGATTAGATTGGAGGGGGTCTCTAAGCTTCGTGAGCTTGAGCAGGTGAGACAAAAGGAGAAGCAAGGCTAGTCGCCGTCCTTAGCCATGTTCAGTGCCCGTGTGTGGCTTAGCAGGAGTGCCTGCTTCCTGCAGTTACCACTCGGGACTTTTTACTCTATGAAATAGTTCATAGTTATGGTTTGCAGTTTTGTGGTTTTATTGCCCTATTGACATCAAGGGTTACTGACTGTTGTATTAGGAATTCCTGACAAACGAATTATTTTATATTCTCATCCATCTCTGACAGAAGATATAAAGTTTTGACAAATACGTATGGCACAGCAAGTGTCCAATTCTAAAGAGCAAAATAAATGCAAACCACTATTATGGCGAACACAAACAGCCTGAGAGCAAGTTATCAGCAAGCAAATAATTGTTGAACTGTTATGAATGGAGTAGGCTGCTGAAATGGGGCATGATTGGCTGATGTTACATGTGTCCTTGATTACCTTCCTTGTGCTTTTATCCTAATAAGTGACATTCTTTGTATTCCCTGGGATGGCTAGACAGTCTGACACTGAAGAAGAATAAATATTGCATGTGGTACACATTAAGCTGTCATCCAAGACAGCATTTATAAAAAGTAACTGGAGAAATTCATAAGAAATTCTGCAGTGCTACAGTTTCCTGGCTCCAGTCATAATTGTCAAAGTTCCTGACACATCTAGGTCTTGAGAAATGATTTAGGTGTACAGTGACTTGGCGCGTGAATAATTGTCATGGGTTTGTGTTCTCACACTGCCTTCGGATGCTAATGTTCGTTCCCAGAATCTTTCATTTTCTGATCATTTGTATTTTAGGAAATTTCTACACTGCTGATAGTGCCCTGTCCTTCAGCTTCGGCGAGAGGGTTTTTTGGTATTTTGTGCATTTAAAGGCAGAGTGGGAGTTTAAATGTTTCTGTTTGTTTTTAATTTTAGAAAATATTGTTTGCTTGTGTTTAATGCTAGCAAATGACCTTGAAAATAGTATTTATATTTTTCTTCTCCAGCAACATTGGAAAGCCTTCAAACAATCCAAATAAATACCATTTTTAAACTGTCCCACCCCCCAAAGCCTCAAATCACTACTTGATGTTTCATTTAAAAATATTGTGTGCCTTTATTCACATACTTTTGTTATTTTAATGTCGTTCCTTGAGGCCGGGCAGTATTTTATTTATCCCGGTCATTGTTCTCTTAAAATACCCTCTTAGAAGAGAGAACAGTGCTGCCCTGAAGGGAGCAAGCCTAGCCATGAGGGAGTTGTGGCTCCAAGGACAGTGTTTTCACCCTGCAATACACATCTTCTTTCCAGCCTCTCTACATGCAGTTATCTGAAGGACAGAACAAACTTGTACACATATATTCCCGTAGTCTGACACAATTATTCTAAACCATTTCAGATTAAGTAATTAGCGTTGCTATTTCATAATCTAACCAAGAATATAACGTTTTATCAGCTGCTTACTGAAAAAGTGTGATTAAGTATCAGAATGATTTTGAACCCATTACAAACAGGATATAATGTTGCACGTGGTGAGTTTTCAGTTCTTAGCCTTTGTTTTGGGTAGTGAGAAGAAAGTGAGATACATCCCATGTAGCAGATGTGTTTTGCATTAGTCTTTAAATTTAAAATATTAAATTGGGGGTTGCTTTTAGGATATTCTTTATGCTTTGAAATCTAAACCATCCATTTGTATTGAAGAAACTTTTCCCCAAGTATAACACTTCTCGATGTTACCTATGGCTTTTAACTCTCTAGGCCACTACAGAGTACAAAATATTTGCCCAACTGGTAAATTGAACTGTAAGTCCCACTGTGGGAAATTGCTTTGCTGTGCACCAAACAGCAGTTATCTTAGTAATTGTACCCGAATTCTTTGTGGCTAATAAAGCGTGGACGTCCATTTTAAAAGTAGAAAATTATTTTTCTTAAATGCTTTTAATTGTGAAGCACCTCAGTAAAATGAGAATCACCAGGCTATAATGAGGCATTAAACTGCTTTATTTTTAATTGTTTGTGCAGAAAAGTGAAATTCTTTTCCCTCTTAGTGTAAAACTGTGTATGTCCGACATTTCACATTCTAAACCGGAGATCCCAACAAGGAGCTTATCAGAGCAAATTGTCTAGTCCACCCCCTTCCTCACTCAAAACCTAATGACCCTTTATCATCATGGTTTAGATTGCTGGACACAGATGTGAGAAAATACAAGTAATCTACAGGTAACTACAGTAGCTGCACTGATGTTCTCGGAGAACTGACTGCTGGGAAGATAAAGAGCTTCCCACAGAGCCTGCGACTTTCCGGCCGCAGAGCACATCATGAGCTCATACATGAAGTTTTATTTGCTGAAGACTCACAATAAGATGCATTAGAACGTTCAGCAGGGACTCTTCTTAGATGAGCAGAGACATTCTGGAGGGTTATTAGTTGATGCACCCGTGCATAGCATCACTCTAAAAAAAGTTCAGTGATATTCTTTCTGCGGACAAGAAGGATTACGGCACAATGCAGCACTCAAGTTGAATTCTTTTCTCGATATTTATAATAATCTACTCAGACTCTAATCACTTTCTCTGCACAGAAGCCTGAGCTTACTGAAAAGTAGTTGGCTTCTGGTGTTTAATACGAAAGTAGAACAGCAGTTTTTCAGATGTTAGCATATATTGCATTCAGAGGAGTTGCTTATGGCCAGGTGCTCTGCTTTTGTTAGTTAGCTGCTTAGATTGTGATCGGTGAAGTAAACTCATTTTTCTATTTGCCTGCAATTGAGTAATTTACCATGAAAAGGACGATCGGGCTTGGATAAGTTACTGCACCTGTAGTTGAAGTTTTATAATTGCTACTTTGTTCTTTGAAATAATCATAGTTTCATATTGCCTTAAACTACAAAGCAAAATGTATCTAATCTTTTTGTGTATGAGATGTTTGTTTTAGTTTAATAAATTTGGTGTGAGTTTACTGGATTGCGGTGAGTCAACATGAACTAGACTGCTTGAACTCCAGGTGTGGGCTTCTTTTCAAAAACCCTTTGCTCATCATAGCCTTCTAAAAGCTAACTGTATTTCAATTAGAGCTTAACTCCTAAATTCGGGCTGCTCACATTGCATTTATATGTCAGGGTGAGTTATGTTCCTCAGACCGCTTCTAGAAATTACTGTGTCAGTAATTGAAAGATAATCTTCAACAGACAGTATTGGTTAAGCAGTTTGCAGTCAACAAAAAGGTAGTGAGGTGTTCAGTGCAGTCTTGTGTAGGTGTATGTGTTATACCCCTCACTACAGGCTACTTACAGAGAACACTGAAACGCTCGGGAAATTAGAGAAGACGCTGATCAAGTTATTTGGGCTTGGCTCCTACTCATTTGTCTCTGGACTATTAGTGTGTGTTGTCACAAATAGCCCTTTGTAGATGGAGCCTCAGAGTTACTCCATATGCCCATGAGCTTAAGGATTAATTTAGCATTTGGCTGTAGTATAGAATGACCAGTAAGCAAAGTAAATTTGGAACCAGAAAATAGAAATAACAAATTATCTGTATGTACTGCTGGTCATTAAAAACCCCTGTCACTCTGCTGATAGCAATTAGTGTCACTTCTTCTGGAGATTTGTATCAGTGGCTTTTAGTTTATCTTTATGTATCTGAAATACTCATAGTGTATGGCATAGATTAAAATAGAATACAGAACATGAAGAATTGGTTGAGGCAGAATTATGCATTAATTCTGTTTTTAGTTTGCTCTAAGATCTAAAGGGAAAAAAAGATATTTGTTTCCATTTAGCAGCAAATAGGAAACACAGAACTCAAAATTCTACAAAGTACATTTCTTACCCACTCCGTGTTTAAAAGGAAGGAGACCAGAGGAGCATGTGCGGCATGAGGTTGTTTTGCATTCTTGTTTTTACATCACCAGATTAAGTATAATGAAACCCATCTGCATGCTGCGGAGCTGCTCATTGGTTTTCCTTTCTTCAAGGACTGTGTGTTCTGTGAATTTTTTTCTTTCTTCTACAGTTTTTTTGAATTTCAACAAGATATACATAAAATTAAAAACCTTGTCTGTTATAAAGTTTTGTTTGAGCTTTTTAAACTGAGTGATTAGCAGAAATAATGACCCTGTCAGCCTTAATCACATTAAAATGTGGTTAACATCATTTAATTTTTTCCACTTAATATGCAAAAATTTCCAGTAGATTTGCAGTGAAGGCCATTGAAATTCCATTAGAACAAGAATAAAAATTTCAGGCATCATTTATTCAGAGAAGAAATAAAGGTCTCGATTGAGAACTGCTGAATCCTTCTATTAGAGACACTATGAATCATTGCATTGAACTGTACCTTACATTTTGATAGACCTGTATCTGACTTTTCAAATGATTGGAAATCATGTTTTCTCACAATTCATAAGGAGAAATCATCCAGAATTGCCTGCTTATTTTATAAATGTCTAAAATAGTTGATTTTCATGCAACTTCAATCTGCTTAAATTTTAAGTAGAAAATTATTTGTGCTCTAAAATTAAGATAACAAATTAATTTTAGGCATAGAACAAACTGGAAAGGCAATTTTCAAGTGTGCAGATTCTGTTTTCAAGTTATGTTGGAACATGTTGAGAATGACAATGACACCAGCTCTCTTTCCAAGTTTATAGCTTATCGTCTTTCAAGCTTCAACTGGTATGTTAGGCTGTATTGAATACAATGAAAGAATATTTTGCTGTTTCTAGAATTATTTGTTTTGTGTCTATAGAATAAAAGCAAAAAGGCCTGATTTTATTTTAAGCCATATCTACTACTTAAATTTCATTTGACATGTTTGATTTGCCAGTGTCCTACATGTTTTTCCCACTATAGGAAAAAAGAACTTGTTTGTGTGTGTGTGTGTGTGTGTGTGTGTGTGTGTGTGTGTGTGTGTGGTGTGTG
>LOJH01004065.1:4302-14641 GCA_001685095.1 Ellobius talpinus | reverse complement strand
TAATGGGCCAAGCAGTGATTTAATTAATACAGTTTCTGTATGATTATTTCGGTTTGGGGAGGCCGGGACAAACAAGCAGCCTCCTTCCAACATGGATGTGTTATTAATTGGCCCAGAGTTCTGTTGCTGTCCTATTCAGATAGAAGTCATGAATAAGCAGAGTGTGACTTCCTCATGTTAGCAGTTATGAGGTTTCAGTGCCAGAGGCATACAGCTCTGGGCTTTTACAATTTTTCAGAATTATAGGAGGAAATATATTTTGAAAGCATGAGGAATATTTGTATTTAAGCAAGGTGATAAGCAGTTGTCTTGAAAAAAAAGGCATGAAGATTTTCATTCAAATTTCTGAATTAAGTTGTGTGTTGCTGCCTTAGGAAGGGAGGGGAACAACACAGTGGCTGGAAAAGAAGAGCCAACTCAGCATTAGACTTGAAAAGGTCGTGTCAGATCTGCTGGGCTGTAAACTTACAAACGTATTCAAAAGAGAAAGAGGGAGAAATATGCTTACTGTTCAAACTGATAAGCTGTAGTCCCAGTTAGTGTGGCCACTGGCTTATCTGTCTTTGACAAGCAGTCCGTCCTTTTAAAAAGATGGGCTACCTCACTATCTCGTGGATTTCCACATCGTCCTTGTACAGAGACCATACTGATTACTCTGCCTTGATCCAATGTCATCGTTTTATAAAGATTGTGTGTGTACGTGTATATCACACACGCAAACATACCTGTGTGAGTATAAATGAGCCATGTTTGTGCAACTGCCCGTACATGCCGAAAGAAGGTGTAGACTTCCCTGGAACTGGAGTTACAGGTGCCGTGGGTGCTAGGAACTGAACCTGCTGCCATCTGTCTATCCACTTGGCCCAGTTTTAACAGGAAGGCTCCCGAGGTGAGCACCACAGTCAAGGACTGCCAGCAGCCCAATACCCAGCATCTGCTGTTCCCAGATCTGTGAATGAACCTTGGTGACTGCCCAAATCAGAGTGATGCCCCAGACCTCTTCCAGCAGCCAGGGATTCTGTAGTTCATTGCAGCCCTTTGGAAGACCTCTGCCATCCCGGCCCTTTGCAGTCTCTGCTCGTGGCTGCCCTCTGGGTCCCATTGACTGGCAGTCCCAGAACATGTCCGCTTTTCACGCTGCCAGTTCAGCCTGCTCTACCCACGTGTCTGAGTTTCACTTTAGTTGCCATGATTGAACAGCCCAACAAAAAGCATCTTAGGGGAGAAATGGTTCACTTGGTTTGCAGTTCAACATTGCAGTCCATCATTTGGGGGATATCATAGTTTCAGGAGTTTGAGACAGCTGGTCACATCACATCCATAGTCAAGAGCAGAGAGAAACGTGTGTGTATGTGTGTGTGCTCGATCGCTACCTTGCTTGTGTTCTGCATAATTTTTCCATTCATACAGTTCGGAAGTCTCTACACATGGAACGACTCTGTCCACTGTGGGCTACTCTTCACACATCAATTAACATAATTGAGACAACCTCCCATAGCCATGCCTTCAGGCCAACACCATGTAGACAACTCC
Source organism: Ellobius talpinus (assembly GCA_001685095.1). Taxonomy (NCBI): domain Eukaryota; kingdom Metazoa; phylum Chordata; class Mammalia; order Rodentia; family Cricetidae; genus Ellobius; species Ellobius talpinus. The sequence continues at coordinate 13,108 of LOJH01004065.1, read as the reverse complement.
TTATGGAGACTTTTCCCAGGTGATTCTAAATTGTGTCAAGTTGACAATTAAAGTTAATCATCACATTATAGCAAAAACCAGAAATAGTAAAAACAAAACAACAGCATAGGGCTTATTGGGACCTGAGCTGTAGCACATAGCACAGGAATGTACAGGAAGAAGGTGTGAGGAGAGCTCAGCCAGGGCTGCTTGTATAATCCTGTCGTGCATGTAGATTGGCTGCCATGGGCTTTGGAGGTGCTGGTACCCATTCAGAGTGGGACTGTGTCTGCACATGGCTCTGGATGGGGTCTGCTAAGGATGATCTAAAACCGTCATGGCTGGTGAAGCCTCCTGAGGCAGTGTTATTAAAGTGGCAGCCATGACAAAAACGAATGTGCTTCAGGACATTCATGCCCGGTTGGAAGTCTTCTCTGGTGTCTGTGGCTGCATCAGAATCTTCCTGGACAGTGGCAAAATGTTTAGAACAGCCATGGCTGTAATGACGAGAGCAAATGGAACGGGTGAGAGTGACCACTGCATCGGCATCTCCTCCTGAAGCTTCATTCGCTGTTATCTGCCTAGCTAGACCCTGAGAGGCAGTAATATCGCTCACAGTACCTTCAGGCATGGGAACCATGACGATGACAGCGAGAGTCCTGAGTGAGCCTCCATACCTGCACAGCTCAGGGCAGCAGCCACTGCAGCAGGGCATGGTGGGAAGGCTTGGATAGCTGCAATTCAATTGTCCAAACTGCCATGCCTGATCGCTTTCATGAGTTAAAAAGTAGAAAGGTGGGCTAGAGAGATGGCTCAGCAGTTAAGAGCATTGGCTGCTTTTGCAGAGGAGCTGGGTTTGGTTACCAGCTCCCAAGTGGTGGCTTACAACCATCTGCAACTCCAGTTCCAGGGGATCTGACGCTCTCTTCTGACCAGGCATGAACCAGGCAAGCAAAACACTCACACACATAAAAGTAAATTAAGTAAATAAATCTTTTTTTTGAAGGGGAGGGGGAAAAACCACTAAGGGTATTTATAACCAAGATCTATCATAAAATTAACCTTATTGGGGCTTAACATCTACCCACATACCCTTAAGGAGGGTTGGGTCCTTCGATCTGCCTCAGGTAGTTTGAGGAGAAGGTGGAGGCAGATTTCTAGGTAAAAGACTCCAGTGCTAGCACAGGTGAGAAATAAGCTGGGTAACAGTGAGTCCTGGGGACTGTGGTGGAGACAGACGATGGTTATGTATCTAAGTTGATAGACTAACACAAAGCATAGGAATGGGGAGCAGGAGATGGCATCCGAGAAAGATAACAGAGTCACTTTGGAAATTCTCAGTCCAAGGTGGCTGTGGCATGTCCAGGTGGAGAGGTCCCCTCAACAGCCGGACACTTAGTTCTTGAGCTCTGGAAAGCGGTGCTGTCTGAGACAAAGATTTGGGGTTTGTTGGTATATGGATAGAAACGCCTAGGAATTGGTTAAGGTTAGTTAGGGTCCTACTGAGGAGGGGTAGATGGTTAATGAGAAGGAGAGCCAAAGAAGAAGACAGAAAAAGAGGTCTCAGGTATATATATATATATATATATAGGTATATGTGGGCCTTTGAGGAGAGAAAATTTCAAGATGGGGAGCAGAGCAAGATTGCAGAGAGTAGAGGAATGGAAGCAAGTTATTAGACTTTGCTTTTAAGGTACATCAATAAAAAGTTGGAGAGATTAAGAGATGCACTGCTCTCACAGAGAACCTGAGTTCCATTCCATCCTGGGTTCCAGGATGGGTGACTCATAAGTGCCTATAACTCCATCTCCAGGGTGTCTGAGGCCTTGGACCTCTGAGGACACCCACAAACACATGTACAGAAACACAAGTGCATGTGTGTGCGCACACACACACATACACACAAATAAACATCATCAAGATCAATGTTTTGCTCCCTTATTTAAGTGACAGAGATACAATATGTCCAGGTGAAGAGCAGGAGACTGAACAGATACGAGAGGGAGGGGCGGGTGGAATGGGTTTCTGAAGTTGAGAGCAGGATATGAGGTCACTGTAGAGAGGTGGCTGGATGGAGAGGTGGCTGGATGGAAGGCCATCTTAAAACATGACCCCTCCAAAAAATAGGTATTCTCAGTCTGTGGGGGCAACGCTGGGGTCTGGGGTGTGGTTTGCCTTCAAAGACTGCATGACCAAGTATGCTTGGGTTGTTTGATTTTCTGGCCATTGATCCCAAAGATAATTTCTAGTTTTTGAACATTTTAAGTAATAGCAAAAAAATTTAACCTTTTCATTGAAAAAACCAATAGTACGGTTGAACACTGGATCCATTTCCTCCCCTTTTCCTTTATTGCATTGAAGTAGCAATTGTTCATCATCTAGGAAATGAGATGGCACACAGTAATGAAAGCCAAATGAAGCCAGCATCTAAAATTTGAATTGAGGAGCTAGTGGAATGGCTTGTAGGTAAAGGCACTTGCCCACAAGCCAGACAGCCCAAGTTTCATCTCCAGGATCAAGTGGCAAGGTACTTGAATTTATATGAAACAGAAACGTACAACAAAGGGTTTTTGTTTGTTTGGTTAGCTTGTTTTTGAGACAGGGTCTCCCTGTGTATCCTTGGCTGGTCTGGAAATCACTATATAAAGCAGGCTGGCCTCAGACTCACAGAGCTCCAGCTGCCTCTTCCTCCTGAGTGCTGGCATGAAAGGCGTACGTTATCACTCTTCTTCATTGCAAGGAAATCCTGCTGTGTGTCCGTTAGGACCGGTCTGGACTGAAGGTCAGAGGTTCCGCATGGCTCTGTGAGACGTGTGTAGGGAAAACACAAGAAAAGGACTGAGCGAAGACTCAGCAAATCGTCTGCTCGACCTGAGGAGGTGACGCGGAGCACAGGACCACGTGACCTTATATCTGCTCTTACACATGAGGAGGGGTTTACTGCTCTGCCTCTCTATAAATTCTAGAAAATTCATGGGAAAAACAAAGTTATTTGTGGAAAGACACGGACATTTTGGGGAGGATTTTACCTTCTTAAATGTGTGGATAACCTTTTTGTTTAAGAAGAAATTGCCAGCAAGATATGGTAGAACACTCTTTTAACCTCCGCACTCTGGAGGCAGATAGGGAAACTCCATGACTTCCAGGTCAGCCCGGTCTACATAGTGAGTTTCAGGACAGCAGAGGCTATGTAGAGTCCTTGTCTCAAAATAACAAAAATAAAAATAAGAAATTGCCTTCCTTTAGTTAAAAATAAAATCTGTGTTGGAGCAGCAAAAACACAACAAGCTTCAATTAAGAGAATTCTTTCTGCCAGGTGGTAGTGGCGCACGCCTTTAATCTCAGCCCTCCGGAGGCAGAGGCAGGTGGATCTCTGTGAGTTGGAGGACAGCCTGGTCTACAAGAGCTAGTTCCAGGACAGGTTCCAAAGCTACAGAGAAACCCTGTCTCGAAAAACCAAAAAAAAAAAAAACAAAAAATAAACCCAAAAGAAAACAAACAAACAAACAAACAAAAAAACCAGAGAGTCTTTCTTTCTTTTTAGGTTTAATTATAAAAGAATAGTGTGTGGGCTGAAAAGATGGCTCAGAAATTAAGAGCACTTGTTGCTTTCACAGATGCCCTGAGCTCAGTTCCCAGTACCTCCGTGGTAGCTCACAACCATAGGAGACCAGGTGTCCACTTCTGACTTCTGTGGGCACCAGGCAGACTGTGTACATAGACATATACACAGGCAAAACATTCATACACATAAATAAAATAACCTAAAAAGTAAACCACAAAAATAACAGTTTTAATACTTTTTATCCAGCTTATTATATTGTTTATAGTTTTAGTGGCTTTCCTTCCAACAAAATTGCTAACAAATTTTCACGTTGTAAATAACATTAATGAAAGTCAACTGATGAGCTATATAAATTAGACTACTTCCATTTTCAGAAAAGTCAAGTCCCATTTTGTCTTAAGCAAGTAATTTTACAAAAATGTATGCTTTTTTTTCCTCCAGAGTTTTCACATTTGATGAAAAGGCACTAAGGACATCCATTTCGAGAAAGGTAAGCTAATTTTAACTAAATAACAGATGGCTCTGAGACATTTGAATTTTAAATGAGGACGGAGCTACAGCTGCACACATTCAGTGTGTATCAACCTCATCAGAGCCTCCTCGGTCTGGAGTTTTGATGCGGTTTGGATACACGTGTAAGCTTAAAAAACTAAGTGTGGGGGGGAGGGGGAACTAGACAAAGATTCTCGCAAAGCAGCTGACCGAAATAAAAGATCGTCAGAAAAATATATCATTGCCTATTCAAAAGAAAACTGTCAGTCATTATCAGATTGTCACATCTACAATATAACGATTCCCAGATAGAGTTTTCCTGATTCAAGGGTTCTCCAGACCAAGAGTATGCTTGTGAACCTCCTCACAGGGCTAAAAGTTTCATGGTGTCACCTGACCTCAAGGCCAAGTATTGGATAAGATCTGTCACTTATAGGCCCTTGTTTCATTTTGGAGATAGGGTCTCAAGTGACTTACTGTGTGGCAGGGGACAACCTCGAACTCCTGAATCTCCTTCCTCCAGTTCCCTACTGCTAGGATTATCGACATCTACCACTCTGCCCAGATAAAATTGACCATGTTCATGAATCCTGTAGTAAATACTGTAGGAGAGGCTGAGCAACACTAACCTGAAGATCCCCAGTGTTCCAAGTCCAGAAGGTTTTAAGCGCTAACGTGATACCACAAGTGGAAGATTCTACACCCCATGTGATGGACCATGCTCAAGACAGTTGCACAGCACAGTTTCTTCAGCATCTCCAACCAGGGGTACCGTGGGGGTGGGGGGTGTGACGCTCAGCTCCTGAAGGTACAACACACAAACTGCTTCAAACACAAGATCATTAAGAAGACAAAACCTGACCTTCAATCCATATTTAGAAGGCTTGTATCAATGAACCTTATGTTCAGATTTGAGTTTCATCTCTAGATAAATGATCATGTAAGTATTCCAAAATTTGAAAACCTGTGACAGATTGGTTCTGGAATTACCTCCATGGCTTAAAAATGTGCCCCTGAAAGAATTATCAGGACTGGGACTACTCCTGGGTTTTTATTTGCTTCACGGCTTTCTCAAGGACAACAACCTCAGCTACTTGCTTGGCCGTGATCTACTGTGACATCACAGAGCCAAAGGTCAAGTAACCATAAACTAATTTCTTAAAACCATGAGCCAAAAATCTTTCTTCCTTTTCAACTAGTTATCCTCAGGTATTTTGTCCCACGGATGCAAATCTGACTAGTACAATCCAGAAATCTAGCTCCAAAAGTCATTTTAGAAGCCAACCTGAATGTTACAATGTATAAACTAATAAATAACAGAAGGTATAAATGGCAATGCCAGTCTGTCAATATTACTAAACTTAGTTTCTTTTTATCTTAAGGACATATGTATACATGTTATTTTAGTAACATGTTATTTTAGTAACATGTTATATGTGATATATATTCAATATGTATTTTGTATACCTTCAGGGACATATGTACCCATTTTGGAAGCTACAGTTTTAGGCAGAGAATTCCACAGCTGACACCACAGTCAAACAACCTCATTTATTGACACTATGTCTCCATCCAACAGTATCAGACTATGTATTCTTTTCAAGTGTCCATGGTAAAATTTATCAAAATATAATTTATTCTGGTCCATACAGCATGTGTCAATAAAGTTAAATGAACTCAAATCATACTGTGTACCAATGCCTGACGAAAGTTTGCTGGAAAGACCCCAAATACCCGGAAACAAAATAATGAGTCAAAAGAAATCAAGGTGAAGATTGCAAAGCAGTTTTGAACTGAAAAAAAAAATGAAAACACAGCCACCAAAATGTCTGGGGTGTGCTCCTAGCAGCACCTGAGGGTAATTTAAAAACACAAACACTGAGATTAGAGCAGAACAAAAGCTCCAAGGTCAGTGACGACAGCTTCTATCTTAAAGCACTAGAAAATGATTAAACTTAAAGCGAGGGAGGAAATAATAAAAATCAAAATAAATATGCACTAATTAAAAAATAATTAGAAAACCAAGAGAAAAAAATTAAGTCCAAAAGATTTTTCTTTGAAAAAAAAATAGTAGCTCAACTTCCAGCGAGGGCAATCCTGTCAGCATGACACTGTCTTAGAGAGTTAATGTGAAGTGAGTCATGACATCCTATACGCACCACTGACGTGCCAGGGGAAACTAGGGAGGAGTTGCTCCATGAGTACCATAGGTCAGTATGGTGGTTTGAGTGAGAATGGCCCTCATAGACTCATGTTTGAGTGTGTGGTTCCCAGTTAGTGGAAACGTTTGGGAAGGTTTAGGAGGAGTGGCCTTGTTGGAGGAGGTGTGTCCCTCAGGGGTGGGCTTTGAGGTTTCAAAAGCCCACACCAGGCCCAGTTGCTCTCTCCGCCTGGAGCTTACAGATCAGGATGTGAGCTCTCGGCTACAGCCCGCCTATCACCATGCTCCCCACCACCATGATCATGGACTACCCTCTTAAAACTGTGCACAGGCCCCCAAATAAATGTTTTCTTCATAAGTTGCCCTGGTCATGGTGTCTCATCACATCAAATAAAGTCAGTGAAAATTGCCAAACTGGTTCCTAGCATAAATAGCCGTGGGAGAGTAAAATTAAAGTTGAATTTTCCTAAGTAGCTGAGTGTAATCTTCTTCTATTTGGTGGAAAATCTATTAGAAGTTCTGGTTCCTGACTATAAAATAGAGACTTGTGTATTTTTTATAACCTAATCCTTTATTGATTCTTTGGAAATTTCACATCATGCACCCAAATCCCTTTCACCTGGTCCCTGCATATTTGCCCCTCACCCTTGCAATGTCCTTCCCCAAAAGAAACCCCCCAAGATGAATTAAAAACAAAACAAACAAAACCCACCTCACTCCCCTGTCTTTCCCGTCTCTCCAGCATCTCTCTAGTCCTCCTAGCGGTATTCAGAGCGGCTGTGTGTCCCACAGTATATACACCCTTTTGTCTATTCAGCGGGACCCACAAATGTTCATTACACTGAGTAATTGGTTTGGTTCAAGGCCTCTGACCTCTAGTGCACCATCATCACTGGACCCTCACGGAAACTCCTCTCAGCTGCTGGTGCCCTGCCCGAGTCACAGAGATCCCGTGGTTATCACTCCACAGCATCAGTCCATTCACGCGCTCCAACAGGCCACAGATGGGGTAGATGTTAGTGTGGATCAACCCAAGGCCCAGGATGTGGGCCTGGGTGGTACCTGAGCTGGTCAGAGACTTGTGTATTTTGTATGTAGAAATGACTGAAGAGAAAAAAGCTGGGTAGAGGAGCATCGTTTACTTCTGGGCCTCAGGACAGTCATCTAAAATAGGTGTCAGGGTGATTAAAGACGGTTCAACCGTTAAGAGCACTTACTACTCCTGCAGAGTTCCTGAGTTTAGTTCCCAGCACCCACATCTGCGGTGCAAACCCACCTGTAATTGTAACTCTGATGCCCTCTTCTGGCGTCCCTAGGCAACTGCACCGACTTGCGCATTCCCCCACACAGACATGCAGACAACATATTTAAAAATAATAGGAAAGGTAGGAAACTGCCTGCAAAACAACTTAGCTTAAATTAAAAAACCCAAGACATTTTTCAAAAGCATAACATACTGTAAGTAAAGGAAAGAGGAAATAAATACATACATGTCATAGAAAGCATACACGCATGCTCACAAACATGATACTTGATACACTTAATATTTCTAGTAAGATGCTTTGAAACATGAGTTGTAGGTGATTGTTAAGTTGCCTGTGAATCAAATATCTCTTAGTTGTATTCTGGAATTTGAAGTTTGCTATAAAGCAGGCAGAAACCTTCTGTTTAATGGAGGAAGGGCTTCTCCTGTTCCTGCACCCTTGAATCTCAAGGGTGTGTAGCACTGCTTGCCACCATGTGGTGACACCGCACAGGGCCAGCTCCCACTCTGTAACCTGCTTCACCCCCAAGGGTATGAGCTTGAGAAACAAATGTCTCGAGGTTTTAGACATGGGAAGGTTATAACTAAACTGGCAAGTAGTGAATAATCCAAATCCAAGCAAGGAGCTGGAGAGGTGGCTCAGGGCTTAAGAACACTGGTTTCTCTTGCAGAGGATTCAAGCCCCAATCCCAGTACCCATATGGCATTTCACAACTGCCTGTAACTCCAGTTCTAGGCGATCTGATGCCCCCATTGGCCTCTGTGGGCACCTGAACACACATAATGCACATACATACATGCAGCTAAAACACATACACACGCATACACACACACCACACCACACACATCCATTTTTTTTTTAAAAAAGAAAAGAATTAGCAACAATCTACAAAAGCAATATTTTGGAGGGTTCATGTGGCATAGGGAATCTCTGAGGATAGAGCAGGATTCAAGAGTCTCCAAAGGGTGGGAAACAGAACAGGATCAAGAAGACTGTGAGCAAAGAACATGAGGGGGTTGATTTAGATTAGAGCAGGAAGCTTAAACTGCTTCCAGAACACTGGGTCAGTAATGAGAGGGACAAGGAAGGTTACTGCTTTAATGAGTGGCATGGATGGTGACCCCTAGACAAGTGGGCAGTGCATGGTGACCTCCAAAGTTGCATTTTAGGAGATGACTGCTTATTATTTATAATATACCTTTGACTTTGTGTGAACTGTTTCCTTTAGAGTTCCTTAAGCAAAAACAAAACAAAAACCCCCAGTGGGTAAGAGCACTCAAAATACAAACCCTAGGGGGGCTGGAGAGATGGCTCAGAGGTTAAGAGCACTGGCTGCTCTTCCAG
>LOJH01004064.1:13352-37224 GCA_001685095.1 Ellobius talpinus | reverse complement strand
GGGAGGAGGGGAGGAGGTGGAAATTTTTTTAATAACAATAAAAAAGTGTCTGAATAAAAAAAATCTTTTATATGTCTTTTTATAATTTTTAAATGGCTTCCATCTCAAAATTATATTTTTAATGTATAGTTAAATTTAAATTTATCTATTTTATTTTTACATTAAAAAATATAGCCACCCCAAAATTTAAAGTAACATTTAAAGCTTTCTTTGTATTTCCATTGGACATTGCTACCCTAGTCGACGTCTGACATGAGTGTACTTTGGAAGTCACCCTATCTAGTGTCAAATGTACAAAGCTGTAAGAAAACATTTTACCAGGGTCTGAGATTTATTATAAGTATTTTAATTAATTGATTAGATTTACTATTAATATTGTTTTCATTGTGTGTTCATGTGTGCTATGGTCACACATGGAGATCAGAGAGGACAATTCCATGGTATCAATTCTCTGCAGTCATTTATGTGTATATATATGCATACATATGTTATTTATGTGTATATATATGTATAGTTTGTCAGATATATATATATATCTCATATATTTTCTCTCTAAATAATTAAAAAGGAGAAATCCATGATTAATAAACGCAGACTGCATGACAAATGACTATTTAGGACAGGGCTAGCTATGGGAAAGTCTGCAGGGAAAGTGTGAGCAAGGAGCTTAGAAGCCACTGTGCTCCTGATGCGAGAGCATTCTCCAGCCACTGGGGTCTGGATAGGGCAGCCAGCGGTAGCTAGGAAACATCTAGAACATCCACATTCCAATTTTGTTCCAAGAGATTCTTTTCCTAAACAGGAAAGAAGTGATGTCTATATGATCCACGCTAAAACAAAACAGCCTCCTACCTTGTGAGCGCTTTAGACATTGCTAAGCTGTTTATGTTTATTGGAGGGCTGCTGTGTGTCCTCTGATAGCAGACACATTAAAACAGCAGCTTTGCGCTGCCTTCATTTACATAATGCCACAGAGATGCAGCTGTAAGCACGCTCAATCATGTTTAATGCCTCATCAAAGTATAAGCTCCTTTTTTCCTTTTTACCTCAGCTAGTTTTACTAGAAGCAAATATTACATGCCTGACTACCGCCAGCCATGTTCCCACCCATCTCTCCAGCATCATTCCTAGCCATCACTGGCTCAGAACGCCACTTCTTTTATTAACATTTTAAAATTGACTCTCTTGAAATATCAAAATTGCTCTGAATATTGGATTTTTGTGTCTAAATATACTGAATTAAGTAGGCTCAAATTTTAATTTCTTCTTTCTATTTTAAACCCTGACTCAGGTAAGCAACAAGTAAGACTGTCAGGCCATGACATTAAAAGCTATGTTTTAAGAAGTACAGTGTGGTGGGTGGGCAGGGCGTGGCACACTGCTAAGTAGAGAGATGAACAGTGATATGGAAATAAATTAGATTTGTATTGGCCCTGCACCTTAATGGGGTATGTATCTGAAGCATGCATACATATACTATTTAGGATTTTAAAAGTGAGATGGGTGCTCTTTTTTTTTTCCTTTACAAAAAGTCAGATACAGAAAGAATGAATACGGAAGCCTGTGTCTACACACCTCTCAGGGACCAGAGAAGTAGCCATGGTCCATGAGGTACAACTTTTTGAGACCTTGCATTCTTAAGTCTCTAAAAGGAGGGTTTACACTGGCTTCTGATGTCTGCCACTGAAACAGTGACAGTCAGAGCCACTAATCATAGTACTATATGCTAAGTAATGTAAGCACTGGATACACAATCTTATTCAGTTGCCTTTATGATCAGCAGAGTGGGGATTACAGCCCCTGTTTCATGGATGAAAACCCTGATGCTGACTTATCTGCTTGAGGTCACATCATAAATTACAGAGCTACAGTTCAGTCTAGGTCACTGATTTGTACGTGGAAACAGGGTCTTTACTCAGGAAGCAAGTGGCCTTCATAATGACAAGTCAATACAGTTTAGTAGAGCAATCTAACATAATAATTAAAGGCATTGTTACAGATGGCCGATTCCCATCCTCCTTTGCACTTAGGACTGCCATCAAGCCTTGGGCTTCTCAAAGATCATGTCATGGCAGTGTTCCTCATATTCTCCGTCTGTGTCTCGGCCGTCATCAGAATCTATGGCCCCATGGCTGCAGGCCACTCTTCAGGGCTCCCATTTCCTCTGGTTTCACTTCCCTACTTGAACAAGCACAGCTCAAGGAGAAGCGAACACTAGACTCCTAGAATGTCTCTGATATTCCGGGATGCCCACAGTACCAACCTCAATTCTGGACTGGGTGCAGAACTCAAAGGTGAGAATGTGAGCTCTGGAAAGAATAGACTGCCTGGTGTTGCCTAGTGGAGCTCAGCACCTCACTGAAGGACGGATAAATCCGTGCAGGTTTCCCTGTAAACTGGAGAAAATGATGCTCCCTTCCTCTCAAGATGCTGCTGGGAGGGTAAGATGACACTAAGTCAATAATTTAGAAAAGGACTCTAGTTCAGAGCACAAGAAAACTTCTAAGAGAGCCCATGGGAGGACAGAGGAGCCTGCATCCACTTTCTGAACATAGTTGAGCAAGTGTCCTTGTGCTATAATTAAGCATCCTTTGTGTATATGCCCAAGAGTGGTACAGCTGGGTCTTGTAGTGGGTTGATGTCCATTTTTCTGAGAAACGACCATTCAGCATACAGAATGGGAAAAGATTTTTTTTCTCACCAACTCCGTGTCCAACAGAGGCCTGATTTCTAAAATATATAAAGAACTCAAAACACTAGATATCAACAAGCCAAATAATCCAATTAAAAACTGGGGCACAGATCTAAACAGAGAATTCTCAACAGAAGAATCTCAATGGCTGAGAAACTCTTAAGGAACTGCTCAACATCCTTAGCCATCAGGGAAATGCAAATCAAAATGAGTCTGAGATTTCATCTTACACCTGTCAGAGTGGCTAAGATCAAAACCATAAACAACAGCTCATGCTGGAGAGGATGTGGAGCAAGGGGAACATTCCTCCATTGCTGGTGGGAGAGCAAATTTGCAGTCACTTTGGGGCAATACTTCTTTAAGTACATCTTTATCAGTCTATAACAAAATATCTAAGGATAAATGAAGAAAAGAGATTTCGAGCTCACACTTTTGGAAATGGTAGGATGTGGCACCTGCAATAGTTTAGCTGTCATGAATATCTCATGGCATATAGAAGTTCCCCTTACGGGAAAGGGGAACATCATACCAGCAAGCAGAAAGCCAGAGGGTGATCTGGGTTATATTCTTTTAATTAACTGATCCCACTGTCTCTTCTGAGAGCATGCTCAGTGACCTAACAAATATATCTCCTCTTAAACGTTCCTTCTACCACCAAGAAAACCAAGCTACCAGTACAGGACCCTCTGAGGGACAAACCACATACGAACTACAGCATCACAGAAGAGGAAACAGGTGAGACTGAGACTACTTAACACAGAGAGTAAAACTACTTGACTGTCACACCAAGCAGAAAACCAGCTCCTGGTAGATTTATTAATGGCAAGCTAACTCCGCACGTCCCCATGACTTCCGCTTTTTTGGTGTGAACCCCGCTAAGCAGTCAACTGCAAGCCTGCCAATTCCTTTTGCTGCCGCTATTCTGGATCAGGCTCTGACTGCCATCACGCCTACCAGTGCTGTCAGACCGCTGGTCAGAGAGAAGCCACATTTTACACCCAGATCGCCTAGAAAGGCACATGGATGTGTGTTTATGACAGACCATGTCAGGAAATGAGGGTTTCTCTTAAGAACTTGGGCGAATGCGCTGTAATACCTTTGGTTATATCTTTTCCTGGGCGGATTCATGACCAATGGTGCATCACATTGTGCTGTGACGGCCTTGACCATTTTGCTACTTCCTTACTGCTCCATGCTTTCTTGGATCTTTCTATTAATCTCCAGCAGATTAAAACATTTTAAAGATCTGGCCTAAGGGCATCTTCTTCCTGGACAGCTTTTTATGGGCTCCCCTCATAAGAAAAGTCCAGATCTCAGTTGCAGACAAACTGAGCAATCCTTGGCACTGCTGTACTTGCCTGAGTTTTCAGATTTACACATCCTTAACATGAAGGATTCTACTAAGTCCATCCGTCTAGCACATATCTAGTGAGCAGCTACGTGCTTAGATGCAGACCAAGGTGGGCGGTCCCTCCATCAACAGAGCTTACGGTGTGGAGCTGTCACTGTGAAAGGGGAAGAGCACAATGAGGCCAGAGAGAGAGAGCGTGTTCTCTTAGCTATGCCAAGTCCCCAAGAAAAAGTCCACTTGCCTAGCCTGGTACCTAAGGATGGAAAGAGATTTCCGAAGTGACATTGAGGGTAAAGTGTACTCAGGTGGGAAGTGGCGTGCCGAAGATCTCGAGGACACATGGGGTGCAGGAAGGCTGCAGAAGTGGAAGGCCACGGTGGCTGTGACAGAGAAAACGGCAGAGCAACCTATGCACAGGGGAGGATGAACAGTGAGCAGGAGGTGGCATCGACCCTGGGTCACAGGGACAGTGTGCCTTTGTGCCAGGTGACTAGATGGGCAGGATGGTTAGGGCAGGTTCTCTTACCACCCAGGAATGTGGACTCTTCTAGAAGACAGACAGACAGACCTGCAGTGGGGTGAGAGGCCAATTGGACATGTGGACAAGGAAATAAAAGCAAGCATTGTTAACTTTACGTGGCACATGGGGGGATGAAACTCCCCAGGGCAAGTAACCCCTGAGCTGAAATCTGAAAAGTGAATGTGGGTTCCCTAGGATGGAAATGACTTTGTCAGGCAACAGATCACCACGTCCAAAATTAGAGAGTCTGAAAAGAAGCAAATAAAATTAAGGCTTTTCCAACACCAGCCCCACCGGCCCAGAAAAGAACATTTTCTTATTCTCAGAATGCAGAGCCCCTTCGACATCACTGAGTTAACCAACAGGTCAAAAGTACTAAGAGAAAGGCACTGTTTTTCTTTCTGACGTCATCATAGAAGGTTACAGTCCATGCTCGTCAGCTTTTGTCAACTTGACATAAGGTAGAGTCACCTGGGAAGAGGGGACCTCAGCGGAGTAATTACTAATTACTAATTGATACAGGAGAGTCCCACCCCCTGTGGGCTTGGGCTGTATCAGAAAGGTAGCTAAGCAAGCTAGAAGAAGCAAGTCAGTGAGCACCATTCCTCCATGGTTTCAGCCTTGAGTTCCTGTCTTGGCTTCCCTCAATGATGGACAGTGACCCTTACCATGAGATAAACCATTTCCTCCCAAGTTGCTCTTGGCCATGGCATTTATCACGGTAATAGAAAGCAGATGGGAATGCAGTGCTCCACATAAAGGACACTGAGTATCAGCACATATGTATGCGTGGAATACATCCCCTAACAACTGTTTGTTAGTTAAAGTTAGGTGAGCCCTTATGTAATGAAGAAGAGAGTAAACACACATTGGGGTACTTTTCAGGAGCTGAGCTAGTTCCCAAGAAAGGACCGAGTAAGAAAATCCCTGGGGGGCCAAACACTCGCGTGGTGAAACAGCAGCAAGGCTCATGAGGTGCTGTTGGGAAAGGAGGTAACAAAAGTGGGTCAGAATGATCCATACATAAATTACTGATTATTAAGAAACGGATAAGGCTAAACATTCTTACATTTTTGAAAAATAGTATACCTACAAATTCTGCTATAATCAAAAATTTGTTATAGTTCTTTATCATTTAAGACAGGGGGCAAAATTTAATCCTTCATCTTTTTCCTCCTTTCCCAAGCTATGCATTGAGTTAAGAAATAATTTAAATTAACTTCAAAACGTTCTTGCAGACATCACTAAACTCTGTCCATACCAATGAATTCCAATGACATCACTGTTGCCATGGTAACTAATGTACTTCAAAAGGAGGGAAAACGAACAAGACTGAAAACCAGGGAAAGGGAATAAAGTGGAATAAACAGTGCAGCATCGCCCTTGCATTTATGGAACACATTTTAATTCCGAACGCTTTGCCATTTCTTAGACTCTGGGGCTTTTAGAGCCAGAAGGATCTCAGCAGTCAGCATAGTCGTTTCTCACTGATAACCAAGCCCCGCTCCTAGAAGCAGCACCATGCTTGTGAGGCTGCACAGGGGGCCCAGCCCTGGAAAGTTCTCATTACTGTGAGTCTGTTCTTTGGGTTTAAGAGATGATTAAGACAGTCTACCTGCTTTTCAACTGTTTTTACAGCACAGAGAGCAAGTGATTAAATCGGGGCCTAAAAAGAGGCTATCACAGAGATACAGCAGGCAGATGTCCAAAATGCAGAGGGAGGAACAACTAGTTCCATGCTGGACGCAGGCACAGCATGCACAGCTCCAGCGCCTTTCATTTCTCTGCCATTTAGTTCCAGCACACCCACGGACGGCCACATCCGGGCCTGTGAGGACCCGGAACAGCCCTAACTCTACAAACTAACATCACAAGTGTGACCCCAACAGCTGCTTCCTCTTCTCATTAACCCTGGATGCAGCCCTAGGAGCCCACGCAGCCCACCACCCCTCACTTCCTGGTGCTATTCCCCTGTTTACCATCCTGAACGTTTACCCTTAGGAGGCACCTAGCCAGCATACCCCAGCCTGAGTTTAGTGATCAGCCTCTCTTCCTCCGTTATGTTCTGTGGGGATTATCTGGTCCACTCTCTGTGTTGGAGNGGGGGTTGGGGTGGGAGAGATCCATCACAACAGATGAGATTTTTTTTCCTCATTATTTATAGGTCAAGAAGGGTCACAGGTTTCAGAGGAAAATAACATCTGAACTAAAAGTATACATCTGAATGCAGCAACTATGGTCATGAGACTTTGAACAGAGTCTAGGAAGGGCTCGACCCATAGCCGCCACTACCATCTCAAATGACAGCAGTAGTTGAATGATCTACTCATTTAAAAAAAAGATCATTTCTGAGGGGAAATGAGAGAAAATCTGATTCCTGCTCTTTGAAAACCGATTTTCTTCAAGGGTTTGCTGAGTGTGGAAGCAGAGGCAAAGCTGGGCATCCACAGGTGAGCAGGGGGCTTGACCTGAACCGTGGAGTGGCAGTAACAGACCTACCTATGGCGCTGAAACCTCATGTTTGCCAGGAGGGTTAGCAATCACGTGATAAACTCAGCACCATCAATTCTAGCAGAAGGCTGCTTCTCTCTTTGCCACTTTATATTTTATATCTCACATCACTCAGGGACCTGCAGTCAGGACTTTATCTAGTTTCTCCTGGAGGACAGTACATAGTCACAGGCTCAAAACAGGCAACAGAAAACTCCTCAGCCTGCAGCAGCCATGTGGTTACCGCTGCTTTACATTATTTCCAAGCGAAGTTTCAGAGCCTAGAACGCTGGCTCTAAACTGGCAAATCACATCTTTGGGGCTCCCAGAGAAAATAGCCACGGTCACCTGGGCAGAAAGCAGACAGGTGGGCCCCTTTTCGGGTTCCTTCAGTCTCGCTAATGTCTGTTTGTCCAGTCCATGTACACAGCTCTGCTCCAGCTGGCGCGGGAGTAGACGCATTGCGGGGAAGGTCACCTTGACTCTTCTGTGTACACTGTCTTATGTGTCTCAAGGCTCCTCTCAGAGAAGAACACTTGGAAAGTGTCCCTGAACTTTTTCCTGTGCTGTGGTCTCATTGAAGACTTTGAGAAAAGTTATGAGCTCTTTGCATACCCAAACAACATTATCACAGTGTTTGTGAGCACACGCATGCACTGCACGGTGCACATGTAGGTTAGAGGACAAATTTGTGTATTGGTTCTCTCCTTCACACGAATCTTCATGAGGTCACAGGATGCACTTTATCACCTCGAGACCAAAGTTTTAAGGCCCTGTTTCTCTTAGTTCTAAAGACCCACTCGAAGAGCTACACAGACAGAAGCATCACAGGGGTCTTGTAACTGACCTCTGGTACTATTCCAGGGCTTTTGTTGAGACACTGCAGAAGGAAGAACCTTTTCCTTACAGTAAGGAAGAGGGGAGTGTGTTTAAGACACAGCTTCTTCCTTACAAGGATCTAGTGAAAGTCTCGTGTATCTGGTTTCTAGCAAGCAGCTTGTTTTAACCATGTGCAAATGGACAGTGTCTTAATTGGTTACATGCTTTTCCCTTTGGCTGCTAGAAAATTCATAGCATATTTAAGTTTCTTAATGGTATGCAATTTGTTTGCTGACTTTACTTTGGGCTCCATCTGATCTTAATTATTCTTTGTCTATTATTATTACATTTGTACATTATTTTGTCAAGTACAGAATATGCAGAAATACCCCCTTAGAAGAACTTAGGCTATCAAGAGTTAAAACATAGGCAGCCAGAGGAAAAGGAGTGACCTCACTCCTTTCCCACAGGTTGTCTAGTCTATCAGGAAAGCATTTCCTGAGATGCTCAGGAGACTCTAGCCGCATTTGGAGAGCACAGCTCCTTAGAAAGCGTGCGATCCCAGAACCCTGCTTCAGAATCCTTCTTGACTGGCATGATGTTTGAACACTTGTGTAACCTTACATATGTTCTACAGTAACAGGCAAGACCAACCGGGAGGTTCAGGAAATGTTCTCCAGAAGGTTAAACTAAAACTTGGGTGTCGCTTGGTTCGTGGCTTGGATCTTAGGCTACACAGGTCTCACACTTTTACCAGCGAGGCAGTCAATGCTTACAGGCACGTGGACTTTCCGAAACATCTCAGCACCCCTGCGTGCATCCATCAGTGCGATGTCCTGAGGCGTGGAGACAATCACAGCACCTGAGCGAAGGGAAATAAAGCAAGGTTATCTCTTAATGCTTGAGGGAAAGCTTGCTTCCAACAGCATCTTATCACGTGCTCAGAGTCTGCTACGTTACCTGACCAACGCTTACAAGTTTGACACAAGCAAATAAAAAGGTCGACTTTTCCCATTCCTGCCCTAAAATCAGTTGACTGAGCAGCAAGCACAGCCAGAACATTGCAACCTCTTCCCATTCAAACAAGCATCAGTGAGACTGTACCAGGCCAATCATTCCAGGTATACCCAAGAGAATGAGGATGGCCCACAAAGTACTCTGTGCTGTAACAGAAGATGCGCACGAGGCCATGGAGTTCCGACAGAGGGACAAGAAGGAGCACCACCAGGACAAAGGGGCAGTGAGTTTGTGTGTGGAGGAGTGGAAGGCAGGGAGAGCAATGGGGAAGGTATCCAGAAAGACGTACTTCCTAAGCTGAATTTTGAAGTTGATATTCTGAAGCACACTATGGCAAATGGTTTGGGGTGTGTGTGTGTGTGTGTGTGTGTGTGTGTAACGCCAAGGGCTATGGTAGAAATATGAATGCAGACTGGTCAGGCTTGAATGGAGTCAGCACTAAGTGATGCCGACAGAGGTGCTTGGGGTCCCCACTATTACCCTGCACAGGCAGATGGCCCTGGGATAGCGTTCAGGGGTAAATGCAGGACTGGTTTTCATTACATAGCAACAATGAAGGCCTGGTATGTTTAGCAGATTCTGCAAATCCTTCTAGGATTTTGTGGTTTCTTCTAGAATATTACAGATTACATGTGACCATCAGTTATAACTACACAGAAACACATTTCAGAGCCTAGCAGGATAGTCTATTGGAGCAAATGAAAACAGAGGCAGGATCAGCAATAAATATCTGATTAGGCAAAGTTAAGTTCAAATGATGTCAGAGTACTGTCTGATGGTCTAGTGGGAGATGGTAGATAAGGGAAAGTGGGAGAGGAACCAAGTGACCACGGCACACCCATGGGAAGACAGGCATACCACACCAGAACAATAAGATCTCAGGGCAGCTCTCCAACAGGATGCCACAGTCGTCTTGCAATCTTTGTCTTTTACATTAATGTCAGTACTTTGGATTTCATTGATTTTTTTAAGTTTTGGTTGTACTTCTTTGCTAAACATTTTATCTATCTATCTAGTATCTATTTTTATCTAGAGGAAATTTTAGATGTGAGGTCTTAGCTATTACTGAAGTTTGTGGTTCATCCTAAGCTGATGGACTGTGTGGACAGGGAATCACTCAACCCATGTGGGCTTCAGTTTCTTTATCCACAGGACGACACAGTAATCCCTGCTTCCCCGAGCTGCCACTCTGTGCACCACTAGACACAAATGTCTGATGTGACAACCTTGCACCCAATGACATCATCACTACTATGTTTATTATTATTAATAAAATGACTCAGAAGTTGCCAGGAGGGTCACTGGACCTCTGGACAGTGACCACTTGCGCCACTGGACAGGCCATCCGACTCGGAAAATGGCTCCAGCTTCCTTTTCTTAATTTCCCTACTAACAAACCCAAAGCCAGTCAGGAGTGCTTTGCTTTAACAGATGATGAATCAGGTCTCTGCAAGATTATTCTCTGCACACACAGCGTATTCTACAATCTGCCACCGTCTAGATTCTTATTAATATATTTTCATATTCAGTCATGTGGAAGGAATTAATCCTAGCTCTGGCCCCATCTAGCTGTGACTAATCTTGGGCAAGAAACTCATGAAGACTCTGGATTTCAGTTTCCTTGACTGCCAAACTGGTATATGTCTTAGACTGCTTCCCAGGTCTCCTACGACTGTGACTAGAACTGGCTCCTAACTCTTTCTGAACCCAGCCCCCATTCAACCTCACTGCCCTGATTATCTTAGTAAGTGGAAGCACCACCTCTCCTTCATCTCAGGTGATCTCAGATTACTCTCTTCCTCCAGGAACAAGGAGCTCTGTGGACTAGTTCCTCCCAGTAAACAATTCCGCAGGGGGTTCTTTACTGCATTAGCTCTAAAGATGCTCCCAACTCAGTCACAGGCCATAAACGCATTCTTGCTAACTATTCTTGTCTACCATTTGCAACTCACTGCTGAACACAGGTTCACGTATTTTATGGTCAGGATGTTTGTCTTCTAAGGACTGTGTTGTTGGAGCCTTAGTCCTCAATGTAGTGGTGCTGTGGTGACAGGACCTTTAAAAGGTAGGGTCTCGTGTCCTACTATCCTGCTTTCTGTGGTTACAAACTCATATCTAAAGATATAAGGGGAAATGGGAAACGCGGGAAAGGGACTTTATCTGGATGCAGGGAATCTAAGCAAGAGGGAGGGAATGGATATAACACTAAGGGTGACTGAAAAGCAATAGGGAAACATGATTTTATGTTTCTTAAATATACATACAATATATAAGTACATGTGCATTTTGGAGATGCCAGTACCATGGGAACCAAGAACAAGTCAATAAGCAGCATTTCTCCTTTGCCCTTGAATCAGCTCCTACCTCCAGGTTAGCTCTGCTTGAATTCCTTTCCTGACTTCCTCCAGTGATGAACAGCAGTGTGGACGTGAGGGCCAAATAAACCCTTTCCTCCCCAATTTGATTTTGGTCATGGTGTCTCATCACAGCAAGAGTGACCCTTACTAGGACAATGTGTCTACATATATAAGTCATTTAAATGAAGTTATGCCACTAGGGCGGACAAAGTTTCCACCAAGAGCCAAAGGCTATCTAACAAAAACCCCTGTGCCAGGCATGGAAACTTCTCTTTGAGTTGTTGGACAAGGGATTCCAAGACACCCCAACCAACATAGGCTATTGGTGTTGTCCTAGACTGCCTCCCAGAACTAGAACCTACTGCTGAAGACTCCATGCACCATGCACAGATGCGGGAGTTGGAGGAACAATCTGGAACTGACCCAGAAGCCTTCTGCCAGAGGACAATCTCTCATAGTATTTGAAGGTGCTATGCTAACTGCCAGGGGAGAAAGGAATCAATAGTCCTGCTCACCTGGGACACCAATGAGCCACGACAATGACTGGATTGGCAAGATATCCAATAGCAGCACCTCTGTCTCAGGGGTAACTAACACCCATCTAATTGGACTTAAACCCCACTCAATAGGAGGGAAATCATACCTGGAATACTTATCCTTATACCCAGGGAATCAGGTAGCTCTGCTCATCACCAGAGAAGAGCTACTCCTGCCATATAGATGGAGATTATTATAAGATCCACAGCTGGTCAGCGAGCAGAAACTAAGTTACTGTGCAGTGCAACACAACCCTACACCTAAGGCTCAGGGAAATCACAAAGAAGGGCAGATTCTAAAAGCCAGAAGGTCAGGAATGTCTGCTGTGAGACAGTATCTTCTATAAATGACACTACAGTCTTCTATATATGACACTTCCCAGCAGTACCCAAGAACTCTCAATAATATGGCTTGACAGAGCATACAGACAATACCAATTGACCTCCCACCATGGACAGGGCAATTCCACATGGTCCTACTCACAGATGAAGAGCTACAGGTGGTCCGTTCTTGTTGGGAGGGAAGACAACCTCCTCCAGGGATAAGCTTCTATCTACATAGGCTGTCCAATCCCAAGTGGTCAGCCCTGGACATAGGCACATGATGCAAGCAAAGCTAAGTGGACTCAGTAGGTTATATACATGTGTGCATATGTGTGTATATACATACACATATGGGGGAACACAGGTGGAGCTGGAGGGTGAAGAGGTGAGTGAGGTAAATGCATTGCTCATGTATGAGATTCTCAGGAGAATAAAATTATTGAAGGAGGGCTAGAGTCCTGTGGAAGGCAGCGAGGGAACTGTCCTTAGAGGGTTTAAGGCAGTGCCTTCTTGTGGAGCCTCTCGAGGGCCTTGAGAAGTAGCTGTCATCAATCAGAGAGGAGGCCCCTGAATTTCTAGTTTCCTATCTGATGGTTAAATCCCTCCTTTTTGCAATAAGCTCCTGGCATGATGCCTGCTACCACAATGTCATGTTGCCAAGGGAGCCCGCACCAAAGGCCAAGCTTAGATACCTAAGCTTGGGCTTCTAGATTCATGAGTTAAATAAACCCTTTTTCTTTATAAAGTACATGCCTTGTGCATTTGTTACAGCAATGGAAACAGAATAGAGTAATAATCAATTGTATTTATTTTAATTTTTTATCAACCAAAACTAATGACAAAACACCCTGCACAAAATGGGCCTCAGCAAAAGACTGGTGATCTAAGAATTCTTGTTATTTTCAAAGTCGTCTGTAACATTAGAACAGCACAAAATTGTTGTGACTCTTTAGAGCAGGCGTCAGGAGCTCTGGATTCTGGTTTCTAATGTGTTCTATAACTCTGAATAACCAACTCACTGACTCTCTCTAGACCTCAGCATGTAAAAACGGACATATTTACACTGGCCCTATTGAAGAAACAGATTCATTTTTTAAAAAAGAATATAAAAGTGGTTAAAAATGTTAAGTTGACATTATTTTGATAGCTATAAGAATCTAGAAAAAGATTTAAAAAATTTAACTCTAACATCATTAGCATCTATTCTGAGTTTCTTTGTACTTAGAATAGTGCCATTTAAACAGCAATTGAGAACAATCTTTTTCATGTCACCAAATGTCCATAAAATATGTAATATACAACAGAAACTACAAATTAGGTTTATCAAAGATACTTTGGTATAAGATTTTTTTAAACAAAAGTAGATACTATTTTGTTGCTGTCGTTTTTTAATAACAACGTCCTTAATTCCTACACAGTTTAGTGGCCACTGTCTTGATCCTTACACAAACACATCCTCTTTTATTGTTCCAAAATGTTTAGCATTTCATATAAGCAACTATTTCAAATAGCCCTCTAATAATACTCAGAACTTATGAGAAATGCAACATAGACAAAGCTTCCAATGAAATGACATTTTAGTCCTTAATCTACACATTATCATCCCAAATTGCAAATTTTAAAGGAACTCTGCCAATTTTTTCTTGTGATTTATCCCATAGCTTAAAATATGATCTCTAAACTTGATGATACATTTTCTTCTTGAGTTCTTGACTTTCTAACTTGACAATATTAATTTTTTGTTGCTTATAACACATGAAGCAATAGGAAGAAGCCTAGAACTCCTTCTGGTCTGCCATGACTAGTGATGTCATCTCAGGTCTCCATGGAGGATCTGGTAGGAGCCTGTGCTCCTTCTACCGACTGTAAGGAAATGTCAGCAGAAGCAGAAAGAGTGTTTAGTTTGCAGAAGATGTGGACTATCTGGAACATTAAAAGACTATCTCAGGGATCTCATCAAGAATCTCTATTTGCTTTCTAGGGTAGACGTCTAAGCCCAATTATAGAAGGCTGCTTGCATATACTTTTCACCTTGAACCTTTTACTTTTGGACCAACTAAGATTTACCACCAGAGGCTCAGTGTCTGGTGGATTCCTACAAATATGTACACAACTCACAAAATGAGTACTCAAGTACTGTCTTAATTGTTAATTTCAGTGACTAGAGGAGAATCTATAAGTGCATATCTGGATTTGGGTCAGAGTTCAGAGCAGTTACACATTTAAAGTTATTTATTCCAGAGGTTAACTGGAACTACTCAACGGTAGAGCGCAGCCTGTGGGGCACAGAGCATATTCTGGCTGAGAATCTCAGCATGAGGGCATAATAAACATGTACAAAGCCTGCTCAGAATCTTGTCTGCAGGACAGTGCAGCACCTTATAACTTCAGAGCACTTGAACGACGGCCAAAGGAGGCATCAACGGCCATGAGTGCTGCCCTCTGTGTTCACGGTGTTAGTGCTCACTGCTGACTCTACTTCATTTAGATACAGACTTCCATAACAGAGGATCAGTATGCACTGCGGTTGGAGCTGGGCGGGGGCGGGCAGAGTGTGTGCTTAGCATAGGCGCAGCACTGCATGAGAAAGGCAAACAGAACAGCCGCGATTTCCTCGATTCCCTCGCCTCAGCTTCCTGATATCACAGCCTGTGCTGACAGCCCTAGCTCACAGCTCTGAGTTTACTCATCTCTGTGGCTCAACTCTAATCCAGGACTTTGGATGTCCCAAGCAAGCTTTCTGTACAGAGCTATTCCCCAGCGGTCACCCCAATTTTCATTCTTTCTTTAAAAAGGAACTCCAGATATGATCACAGCTGCACCTGTGTAACTGTCACTAACCAGGTACATTTCAGAAGACAGGGACGAGAACAGGAACTTCACAGGGACGCTCTGGTTCCCAACACTGTCAGCTCAAGCTGTTCAGTGCACCTTTCCAATTCTCAACAGGCCTGGAACATCTACAACCAGATGAAAAGCCGTGTAGATTGCACCCTTGCACTTTGTCAATGTTTAGTGGGCTTACATGGAGATTTTAAGGTGGATCTGACCATACATTAATAATAATATTAAGCTACTTACTGAACTCTAAGCTAAAGGGATTTTAACCATAAAGTAAGCCACAAAGGAAATTCTCAAAACTCCTGAACAATAAAATAGAATGAAGTGTTGTGAAGCTTCTAGAACAATCCTAGGCGAGATGAGCACCTGGGAGGAACTTAAGGGATTTAGACACCTGACAGCACATTCGCTCAGCGACTCTGAAAGTTGACTATGTTAGAACCATCTGCAGATGCTTTCCAAATATGGGCTCCTTTGTGTAACAGTGTAGAAATGCATTCATCATTAGGCTATTTCATCAAATTTGTAACTTGTGCAGCATAACTTCTACCTGCAAAATGGGTGTTCAGCTAAATAAAATGGTCCTAACTAACTTTGTTCTTAAATTTAGATAGGAAACATTGCCGTTATAATTGGCATTACATTTAATTTTGGAAGTTTGAGTCTAAACTAAAGAAGCACTGAAGTTCAGCCTGGGGATAAAGCTCAACACTAGAGTTTCTGTCTTGTATGCAAAGGCCTAGCGATCCCCAGGAATAACCAAGTAAATAATGAAATGTCAAAAATGCCCTAAAAGATAAAATCCTGGAATAGGTTCTAGACTTCATCAGTTGCTTACATTTTTGTCCAACTACAAAAGAAACCTCTTCTGGAAATAATTTTCATAATTCTGAGACTAAAACAATAGCAGTCTATAGCACGCAGTTCTTGCCAAGTATCTGGGAGAGCCAGTCTTTACTGCCAGGGTGGCCAGACTCGGAATCAGCTGGGAGACATGTTTCTGGGTGCATCTCTGAGGACATTATCGAAAGAGGTGAACTGAAGGAAAAGCAATCCTGCATGTGGGTGGTACAAACACATGGGCAGGAGTCCCAGACTGAACAAAAAGGAGGAAAGGAGAAACGGAACTGAGGGCCAGCATTCACCTCTCCCTGCTGACGCAAAACAAGAATCTTGCGCTGCCACCTACACGCCGCCCTTGACTACACCTACACACCACCCTTGACCATGCTGGGTTCAACACATCCTCCCTCCTTTCCTTAAGTGATTTCTGTCAGCTAATGAGAAAAATCATGAACACTAATGAAATTCCAACCAAAGTTTGCATGGAAGGTCAGCTCACCCAAAGAAGTATACAATTAAGGACATAAATAATGATTTAGGGACAGCTCAGTGGTTATCCCCACATGCTGCTCTTCCAAGGACCCGCATCAGGCTGCTCACAGCTACCTACAAGAAGAGCTCAGGGGACCCAACCTTTCTCCTGATTCTTGTGGGTACCTACACTTACACAGATGCATACATACGAATAAACATATAAATCAATCTTTTAAAAAGAAAAGATTTAATGTCTCTGACAACTAAAAAGGCTGACTTAAGTCTTCTACATATTGCTGGCTTTACAGCTGGAGGTTATCACAAGTTACATAATTATAGAGAAAACACAGAACTAGAAACTGGAAGAACTTTTCATTGATTTTGTGATGATTTTCCAAAAGACCAGCATTAGACTCACTTTTGCCAACTCAAAAACTATTTTTAAATAATTATAATTTACATATGTAAATTCACTGTTCTTTTTGCCTTAAAGAGTAAATGCTAGAAAATCAAGGAACTATTTCAAATAATGGTCCATAGCCATTCCTTTATTTATTTAACACAGCAGCAATAATTTCCTGATCCACCAATTCCAAACAGACTTCCATTTCATAAATGACTGTTCAAATTAGCAAAGTGTTAGCCGAGGAGCGAAAACTGATCAGGCCAAGGGAACTGCTGCTGGAGAAGGTGGAAAGCGAGCTTAACTTGTTTGCGGGAATTTTCATGAGTGGACAGATCACTTCTGGGCAGGACAGGCACCTCTGTAAGCAGCTCCTCCGTAAGCAACTCCTGCCTTTCACTTTAAATGGTAGTAGCAAAGTTACTTCATTTACATTTCCTACCCCATCTCATTTAAATGAATGAGACACAAAAAGGCTACTGGCTTCTCTCTACAGGGCCCAGCTCAGAAGGGCCCTGGACAGGAAGAAAAGGCACCCCCTCATTATCATAACACTGCACCAGACTGTTGTGCAGCTGCAGGGAAGCAAACAGATGTTCAGAATCCTAACTAGCTGACCACCCTGCCACACACAGCAGCATCTCCTGGCCCAGGAGATAAGAAATCAAAGCAGGACTCACACTAGGGCTGTGTGGCTCTTTTCTGTGAACAAATGAGCAATGGCTCTCCCTCAGTCACGTGGCCTTTGTCCCTTCTATTATTTGAGCAGTTTCCCAGTATTTTATTTCTCTAGTAATCTTCACTTAACAAAGGGAAGATAACTGTCAACCTGACTATCCATTCACTGTCACCATTCCATTCCATCCTACCAAACTAAACTTTATGTCTGTTAGTCTGCACCATACAAAATAAACTAAACTTTACGTCTGTTAGTCTGCACCATACAAAATAAACTTGATTCCGTTCTATCCACAATGCAAATATTCTGGACATAAGATTGATGACAGTACAATTTTGTCCTGTGAGTATAGGCTTTTACTAATTCGACTGGTGTCCCTGTTAGCTTGTAAGCTTGTGAAGGCCATAAATCCCATCGGTTGCTTAGCATTTCATGTGTGTCTGGCCATTAATACGCAGTGACGTGATGGCCACGAAGAACAAGGGCCATCAGTCATTCCATTTGTCTTGCCAGCTCTTTCCCCTATCAATCTGCCCAGAGCCTTTCTCCAGATGCTACTGTCGTGGCCAGTGGCCTGACCTCTGTGGACTGTCTCCCCTGAGCTTCCTAGCTTCCTGGCTCACCAATGGTGTCTGCCAGTAGCAGAGACCTGCAGGAGATGAGACTGCAGGAGAGACACTGTGGTATTACCTCACAGACTTCCTTCCTACCCTGCAGTGGTTCCGGTTCCTTCAAAGGTTCCAAGATTCTTCAGGACACTGACATCCTTTGCTCAGTTGCCTTCTCAGGTGAAGGAGCAGGAAGAGCTCCCGCCATTAGTCCCTGGGCGCTTCGTCACCCATGAGTGTCAGTAACATTGCTGCCCACATCTCTGTACCTAGATCCTTCATTAAATTAAGATGTATCATCTGCTAATACAGCACTTTACGTTACTAAGACCCAGTCCTTGAAAAAAGAAAACATGCTTCACATACTTAATATAAGGCATAAACTCTCTGCTTCATTCTAAGGGCAAAGTCAGGGCAGCCTTCAGATGGTCATTCAGAGGACTTCAGTTGATGCCAGGAGTAAGAGAAAAATCTATGAGAATTTGAAAACTAGAACAATGTTTATGTTTTCAAAATCTTTAGGAAAATTTTCTGCCTCTCAGAGAAATATTAGTTCTCCTTCATTGTGGAAACTCCTAGAGAGCATCAGCACACATCTGGGGAACAAAACATTTCAACTCCAGAGTCAACCCAACCCAAGACATAGCAACAACACCTCACAAAATAAGCACCAAACAAAACCCAGTAAGCAGTGTCATCAATAACAAGGTAAGAAACGTAACAGGGTTAGCATTAATGCCATCTCTTGGCAAGTTTATTAAGACAAGAGCGACTCTCGAGCCAGGATCTCCCTCCACATCCTCTATCTTACCTCTTTTCTTTCCTGCAATCTATGTCTAGGAACTTCTGGTCCGCTCTTACAGTATGTACCCATTAGCACCCCATGTAAACTCAGATTTACACCGTCCCTCCTGATGGGCTGTCAACACATTCCTCTCTGCACAACACTTTAACACAAATAAGAGAATAAGTTTTTTCTTTGAAATGTCTTCTTACACTGAGCTTGTCATCTACCCACAGAACAAAATGGAACACATACAAAGAGTTGCTAATTAGCAGTTAGAAAACGGATCATTTTGCTTGCACAGGTCTGCTATGAATTTCCAAAATAATGCCTCTTTCCAAGCACAAAACATTTATTTTGTTGCCAGCATGGCTTGGACAATGGGAACTTGATACAGACTCCAGTTTACAGAATTTCAGGAACGTCCGCATCTGTCAACCTTTGCCACTGTGGCAAATTGTTGAGAAAAAACAGCTCAAAGAATTGGTGTTAGCTCACAGTCAAAGGGTTATGCTGATGGTCACTTGATCTGGCTAGTTCTGTGCCACTATGGGGCACAACAACGTGCTGGGGAGAAGGGAACAGAACTCCTGGCCTCAGAGTAGCCAGGAAGCAGAAAGAGGGATGAAGGGCAAGATGGGTTACCTAAGCCCCTGAAGACAGCAGCACTCTCATGAACTTGCCATCTCTCAACAAAGCCACTGGCTGGGACCAAGCCTCTAGCACATGAGCCTTTTGTGGGGAACATTTGCTCAAACCACATCTCCTTCAGCAAATAAATACCTCTTTTAAAGGATTTAAGCAGTTTCTAAAAAGGTACTATACATTTAGGTAAGAGCTTTTATACTATCTCACTTGATCCTTATAAATTGTGGGACAAGCAGGGCTCTTTAGGGCAGGGAACAAGCAGAAATGGTTAGCATCATGGCAAAAGAGGAACATCTTTCCTTAGAATGGAACAATGTTAATGATTCCCACAGCCACTTAATAGAGAGCCTGCGAGTAACCGAAGGATATGCCCCTCCCTACCCCAGAACAACAAACAGTATCAACTGTCCACAGGATGTCATCTATATCAAAATAAAAACCTAAGCTGGAATGATTTTTCTTTAAAGAAATGTTTTATTTAACTTATACATAGAAAAACCGCTTGGGTGAAATCAGTGGGCCTTGAGGGACAGGGAATCACAAGAATGTGTAGAATGGTAGGAAGATAAACGGACAATGATCTTTCCACACAACAGTGATAACTAACTGGTCAGCCTAGTGCTGCCAGTGTTAACTCCACATGCTACTGCCCAAGTAATCTAAGACACAAAGATGAACAGGAGGGAACTTTAGCGTTCAAGCAGCTTATAGTCTAGCTGGAGAGATAACCCACACAGTGCTAAAATATCCACTCATTGCCGTCCCATTTGCACGAAGGCAGTGAGTTTGGTTCTATGGGAACCGCAAAGGTGAACGAAACAGACTCTAGGGAGGAGACCTGTGCAGCGTAGGCGTGCAGGCTTCAGAGGAAGAAAACCTGAGTGCCCAGGACTGGGCCAAATTAAATACTACAGGAATTTCAAGGAGTGATAAATGGTTCCTATCTCAGGAAGAGCTGGGGACAAAGCAGGGACGGGGGACTGAAATACGCAGCCTTCAAAGGTTATGCAGGGCATGGGCATGCAGCCGACTGCAATGGAAAGACATTCCGAATGAGATTAACTGTGTGTAGAGACAGATCAGCAAAGCAAAGGTAAGCAAGTGAGGAGCTCTGAGGATGTGGGCAGTTGGTACACAGGATTTTGGGGTGGATCTCACCTTATGCGAAGGGATTTATAGAAAGTCTAATCACAGACACAACACAGGTTTCAAGGGTTTTGTGACTTAGAGGAATAAAGAACATAAGAAAAAGTAGGACAGACTTTCTTAAAAGAGTTTTAAGGTCAATGATGAAAAGGAAAGGAAACTCGGTTTATAATTAGAGGAGAGATAATTCTGAAGGGCAACTGATAAAACTGAAGGGCAAACAGGGCTCTGCCAGGCTGTTCCAGATAATACAAACTGATGACAGCACGGTACAGCCAAGCCCGAAACAGCTCCTGGAGCCAACCCACTTCTGGTATCTTCTTAGATATTGAAAATGAAAATGAAAATAAAATTTATGCCCTGGCAGTGCTGAAGCATGCATGGGCAGCCCGTATATGGTGGTTCTGTTGAACTTGTCTATATTTGGTTTCATGGTCTAAGTTGATGAGGGCGACTGACCAGGTCTCTTCCTCAAGAGGGCACCAGATNTGTGGTTGCTGGGAATTGAATTCAGGACCTTTAGAAGAGCAGGCAGTGCTCTTAACTGCTGAGCTATCTCTTCAATTTTCAAATAAAACTAAATCTCAAGAACTAAGCCTTGAACAAACATTTTAACAAACTCACAGAGAAATGATCACACACACATCCAAGCTCTTTTGGGCATCACTTTGGCATGTCTACTGTTTGACAGTGTTAGCCTGCCCCTGCTTTGAGGACCGAACCCAGGATGTCACATATGCAAAGTACCAGTTCTACCAGCTGCAACTTTCCTGAACTGTAGGATCAGTGTGTGCTCACTAGAGAAAATGGAGTCTTTACTACCTGTGTCAATACTGGCACGCACAGCACATAATCCTCACTCTGACTCTACTGAGTGCTGGGGTGGTCACAACGGTCAAGATTAGCACAGGTCAGCACAAAGGCAGAAGGGGTCTTCTCGCAAGTCACCTGGAATGCTAATGAAAATCGAAGGTGCTGCTTCTCAATTCCCTTCAAACTTTCCTGGAATGGAGGAGTTAGGAAGGCCCAGAGTAGTCTCTCTGGGTTCAAAATATGACTCATTACTGTCCACCCCAGCAGAGACCACTGGCTAGACAGTCACTTGTTGGGCGTGCAGAATTGACACACCCACTGTAAATATCATTTATCATAGAATCACTGACATTATTAACGTTAGCTTAAATAAGTTGGACTCGCTGAGGCTGAACTCAGCAAACCATGACTCAGACATTACCAGGGACCTCGAAGCAGAAGTTCCAACCACAAACTTTAAACTTAGTCAGAACTGATGAGAGCTTCAGCTATGACACATTGTAAATATGGGACCTTTGGGTCAGTTAACTCCTCTTCTTTTAAAAAGGGAAGGCATGCTACATAGTAGAGCAATCATCTAAAGGATAAACTAATTTTATTTGCCCCTTTTACCAGTTTCATCCTTTATAGCCTGCCTTACTAGGATACTCAGTTAAAACAACAAGTACATTAAAGTGTTTAATACCCATATTAATGAGGCTCGCCTATCAGCAACAAAAGATCATTTATAGCTTGCCAAAAAAACTAGATTTAAGCCATTTGATAATTAAATGTCAACGGCAAAGCTGAAATAATCAGTAAAAATTTATTTGCAGAGATATTTTAACTTCCCATTATGTTCCTAGAAGCCCAATATGTGTACGCATTTTTCTAGAATGCAACTGTTGTAGAAAAAGTGTTAGAAATAGATTTAAAACGGAGAAACTACCAATGTTTACATTGTGTCAGAGAAAGATACTTACTGTTATAGCCATACACTTGACCAAATAAGCTATTATATTTATTCTCTTGACTTTAAAACAAAGGAACTAGCGAAATATAAAATTTTCCCAAAACTACATTTTCCAAAAATCCAATTCCTCCTACTTACTCGTACTCAGTTTCATTAACTAATATTTTCTGGGTGTTTGCTAGCGCTTTGCTGTTAACTTTGAACAACAGTCAACATGTGTGAATAGCCATGAGCTACCTAAATATATTTACATAATAAAATTTTTCTAGAATATAAATTTATATTATTACTTTTAAAAGTACATTTTGTTTTTATAAATACACATGTCTATCATCAAAAGTTCACTGTATAATTATGATCTCTAATGACCAATCTATAAATAATTTTAAGACAGAAAGTTTGTCTACAATATAGCTTATTTTTATGTATACTAACAGCAATACATTAAAGAAAGAAAAAAATCAAACTTTTAGGATTTACCTGAAATAGGAATATTCTGTGAAACAGATAATTGTACATCTCCTGTTCCTGGTGGCATGTCAACAACTAAATAGTCTAGTTGACCCCAATCGACCTAAAAAGCAAGAAGATATAAATATTGCCACTGCATAACAATTTCTGTGAATGTTGATATAAACAAACTTAATATATAACTAACATACCTAAGACAATAGCTATCCTGAGCCCCCTCTGGGGACCAATGCTGTGCTGTGGGCTAAGGGCACACGGGTGTGTAGATGGTAGACACACATAGATGGTAGAGACAATGCCTACTGGACCTGCTTTGAACGATAAGCTTAAGTTTCCAGATAACAGGGTACTATATATACATAGTAATAACCTCTTTTACTACAGTCTTCTAGGCAAGATAAATCATTTATTTTCACTGGCTATAGCTTACATTTTGTCTAAGAAGATCTTAACTTTTTGTTCCACAGAGATTTTGCTTCATATTTATTTGTTTGTTTTAGTACAGCATTTCTTATGCAAACAAATTTTTGTTATTTTTCTATAAAAATAAACCCACTAATAATGAAAAAAACATAATAACTGGGAAATAATTTAATTTTAATATGACTAATTTCCCAGTACCAGTACTAGTTGATTCTTTCTTTGTAGGCACTGAGTTTTAAAGGACTCACCATATAACCAAGTCTGTAACACCCAACTTCACTCCAGATAGAGAAGCATCCTGCGCTCGTTTCTCCTCAGCTAGGACTTCCCTCGGCTTCTCTGTCTCTGTGAAAGGCCGGGGATCCTCTTAGTTACCTGAACTAGAAAGCTGACCTCATGACTGATGCTTCTCTTTCCCTCACTGCCTCAACCATTGACTTACTCTGTCTGATAAAACTCTCTGAGACACACCCACTTCCTCCTTCAACCATCAAGAAATAAGTAGGGTGATAATGAACCACAACCGTCCTTTATCTGCTCTTATTAAAGCCTCTGGGCCACTGTCTGTCTCATGACTGCCAATCCAGGGTGTCCCTAGCAACACACAACACACACACAGACACACACAGAGAGAGGGGGAGAGAGAGAGAGAGAGAGAGAGAGAGAGAGAGAGAGAGAGAG